>VZUI01047675.1:0-54689 GCA_013401135.1 Cettia cetti | reverse complement strand
GAGTGATGGAAGAGATAAGGAACACTACCCCACCTAGTTTTAATGGCTGAGCCATTATCAGAAAGTATCCACCCCCCCTGCCCCCGTAGTTACAAGAGGCAAAGGAAAAAAGAAAAATACATTTCCCCAACTGCTTTCAAGAGATGAAATAGAATACACATTTTTTTTTGGTTCCATAACCCAAGACAAGGTGACACTCAGGGCATGACATAAATGCCTGGTTTTGTCCCTGCCCCACCAAATGTCCTGATTTCCTCTGCTAGGTGTCATACTCCAGTTATCTCCCAGGCTGGGAAAATAGGGAAGCTGAATTGCAAAGTAAATTGTGGACTTCAGCTGGCCCACAGCTCTGGGCCAGTTTCTTGCCAACTGAATCATTATCCTTTGGAAACACTTCCAAATTCAGACTACTTTAAGATCCCACTCCTTAAAAATTGCGGGGTTTGATACTCTCAATAGTTTAAAGACTACAATGAAATTTTGTCACATAGCAGCAATGCCAAAAGGCAAAAGTATTTTTAATAAAATGATATCTCTATTTTGACTTGCTTGAGTTCAGTTGTCATTACATTTAAGACTGAATACAAATTTGGAACAGTTGACTACAGAATCTCACATGGCTTGAGGGCACATTTTTATAGAACCATAAAATCTAATATTCATAGAGTGGTTGGAGTTGTAAGGCGCCTTAAATACCACCTACTTCTAATCTTCTTGTCATGGCCAGGACACCTAGACCAAGTTTCTAAAAACCACACCCACATCCACATCACCAACAGAGATACAAGAGCTTCACTGAATTGGATTAAAGCACCATTTTGTTACTATGACCTGTGAGGTGTAAAAGCAGGTTTGAAGACCAACAATAAAACTTTACATTTTAATTTGTCTTTCCAATAAATAAAAATATTTTCTACAAAGATAAGAAAAGACTCAAAGATAATTGATATAGATTAAACAGTGAAATGCTCTTAAAAAGGAATTTTACTACTCATATTGATTATTTCCTATGTTGATCTAGTCTATGAAAACCTCAATATAATGAGCCCATTTTATAAACTTTAAATGGTATGGAATTAATAGTTTTTCATAGGCATTACTTTGGAGTACACGTATGGCTTTACAGATATTATTGATACTCCCTTTTAACCCTGTAAAAATATTCCATAATACTTTAGTTCTGATCCTTACTTATACTGCCATGGAAATAAGGAAAAAAAAATTAGTAAAATATTTTTTTAACGAAAACACCTATAGGTAAGGTTAGGGCATATCTGCTGGAAAACTTACCACAGATGATTACCGTATTGTTGATTTCTGGCATTTGTTTACAAGGATTATGGTAAGGATGGTTATAGCAACGGAAGGGAGAAATATGTTGGGTTTTATATCCTATGAGACGATCAGAAAAAATATGATTTTTTTTCAAGCTTCTCTTTTTGAGGATGCCTTTAATTTTTAAGGATAAAAAAGTTCCATTTGATTAATATCTGAAATATTTTCAAGTTGTTTAAAATTTGCAAGCAATCATTTTTTACCTTAACTACCATTGCTGTTTCAGCCAAGGTTGAAAAACACATCCAAAGTATCCCTTCTTCTGGATTACAGCCAAAGCTTCCAGTCTCTTTTCTTCATGGTAAATGAAAGTCGCTGTGGATTCCAAGATAGCTGAAATTTTTTAGAGAGGTACTTTGGCATAACTTGCAGATTTTTGTTTGTACTGTAACAGCAATCTTAATCAAATTTTGGGTGGTTTTTCTAGAGATATAGTCTCTTTGTTAAGCTTGTAAAAAATTAAAACATTTAGGGTTTTAAAGCTGAAACAGGAAAAGAGCTTTCAATAAACAAGCTCCTGCCAGCCTGAAAATCAATGCTATGAAATACAAAGTGTGCCCATCATATGTAGGCCACAGCTGCTTGTGACTTAGTGCAATTATAACAGAATGATTTAGGTTGGAAAAGACCTCTAAGATAATTAAGTCCAACCATTAACCCAGCACTGCCTGGTCTATCATTAAACCATGTCCCTAAGTGCCACACCTTCATCTTTTAAATACCTCTAGGGGAGGTAACTCTACCACTTCCCTGGGCAGCCTGTTCCAGTGCCTGACAACACATTTGGTGAAGACTTTTTTCCTAATATCCATACTACACCTCCTGAAGTGTGCCATTCAAAACCATTTTTTCTAATGTATTGCTTTTTACCTGGGAGAAGAGATTGACCCCCACCTGGCTTCACCCTCCATTCAGGCAGTTGGAGAGAATGATGAGGTTTTCCTTCAGCCTCCCTTTCTCCCAGCTCCCTCAGCTGCTCCTCATCAGACCCATGCTCCAGACCCTTCGCCAGCTCCATTCCCCTTCTCTGGACTCACTCCAGCCCCTCAATGCCTTTCTTGTAGTGAGGGACCCAAAACTGGACACAGGATTTGAGCTGTGGCCTCAGCAGTGCCCAGCACAGGGGACAATCCCTGCCCTGCTCCTGCTGCCACACCATTGCTGATCCCGGCCAGGTGCCATTGGCCTTCCTGCCCCTGGGCACACCTGGCTCATGTTCAGATGTTGAACATGACCAGCTGTTGACCAGCACCCCCAGCTCCTTTTCTGCTGGGTAGTGGCAGAATTATAGTTGCTGATAAACCCTCAAGGTGAAGTTGATACTTTGAACCTCTGACCTGGTTTTCAGCATAATGAATTTCATCAGTCTTTAAGGCAGAGAGGAAACTACCAGATCATTGATAGGTATTCATTTAAGACCTTCATTACATTAGAATTTTAGATCAGTGAAGATTCAGTCTTAAAGGGCAAATATGTGTGTATTATATGTATATATAAATATATTTTATTCATCTTTCACCCAAGTGAAGGCAAGACTCCATTAATCTCAGTAGATGAGCATTCACACTTGGAAGTTTTCTAGAAGTAAATGTCTTAAAATAAGATTTCCTTCAACTGTACTATTGAAAAAAAACCCAAGAAAACATAACAACAGAAGATATTTTCAGAACTTGTGTAATCTTTATTAATTGGATATGATATTTTTTAAAGTAATCCATCATCAAAGATTTCATCCTCTATCATTTAAAACTGAATTTTAGAGGTGTCTTCAATGAGCACTCCGCATTCGGGCAAAATAAAGCCGATGGGCCAACTGGCAGAACATTCAGATGTCAGTATAGCTGCACTTCACGAAGGACATGGTGTTATTTGGAACTGAAGCACGTGTATTTTCACTGGCATGAATAACCTCAAATATGCTAAGAGAAATTAGCCTCGATAATGAAAGCATTTTTGCACATATTTACCACTGAGTTTGGAAGGTATACCAGAGATCCCAAGTCATGTGCATAAAAGTTATATGTATGTTAAGCTTACAGTTGAAAAATATATCAGCAGAAATTTCCTTAAGTGAAAAGTTAAAATCAAGCCAAAAAACTTTGAAATCAAGCACTCAGTTACATGCAGTTGTCCATATAAAGTTTGGCACAAGGTGAATGCAAATGAAGACAAAAGGAACAAAGGTAATAAAATAACACAGGGAAAATAATTCAGACAGAAGAATATTTAATGAGGATCCAAGTGTTTTAGCCAGGCTAAGATATATGCATGACTTCATTCTAATAAAAAAAGGAATTATGAAATTTTCTATGGCTTTAAACATAATACAGGAAATCTGATAAAGCTGAAGAGCTTGACTCCCATCCTGATCCTCCTAAAGAAAGACTGTTGTCAGGATCAGTGAACTATGTGTGAACCTGAAACCTTGTGGGAGAAGGACAAGGGGAAAAAATCAATCTACATTTCTGTTCAATGGAACTTTAAATAATAGACTATATTTCACAACACAGAATTTTTGGAGATTGAACTTTCATTTAGTTAGTAGTCCCAAGAAGTACAGACATATACGTGATTATATTTGCCAGGAAATCAAAGTATTTTGCTTTAATTGTGGCCTGACATGACAAAGGTGGACGAAAAAATAACTGGTTTAAATAAATGGCTGTCATTCTTACTGTTTGTTAGTTCTCCTAGAACTTTTTGGGTAATGTATTCAGTAAAGACTAGAATAAGTATTCTAGTTCAGTGGTATTCCAAGGGGGAGAACAAGAAGATATTTAAATGGATTTATTTTAAAACTGCAATAAAAGTGATCAGGAAATTATCTTTTTTCTTCCAGATGGAAATTAAATCACATTTTTACCCACATGGTACCTAGGTGATAAAATACATTTGAGCAGAAAAATAATGAATCTGTAATTTTGGGCTCTTAAAAGTCTGTGAGCAAGGCCAACAAGGACAACCTGCCCTCACACAGTGGTTGTCACGAAAGGAAACACGGAGTGCTTACAGTGGGTGACTGTTAAAGGGCACTGAGGCACCCTTTTGCTGTCCTCTGGGAGGTGAGATCCACCATGTTCTGAGAGGGTGCCCCAACTTGTGGGGAGCACAGATTATTACCCACTACTGTTTTTTCACTTTGGTGCAAATGACACTGCAAGCCAACAAATGGGTAGGATCAAGGAAGACTAGAAAGCTCTGTTGAGGCAGGTGGAAAACATCAGTGCTCAAGTCTTCTTCTCATCCATTCTACTGCTTAGAGACACAGGGAGAGTCAGAAGCAAGAGGACAATGCAGTTCAAAATCGACCTCCATTGCTGGTACCATCAAGAAGGTTTTGGCTTTTATGACAATGGGTTGCACTTTAATGATTGCAGCCTCTTAGGATGGGGATGGGATCCACCCATCTAAAAAGGGCAAGACAATCTTTGGCAGCAGGCTGGCCACTTCAGGCAGACAAGCTTTGAACTGTGGGACTGGATTCTACTTTTCACACTGTCTCCCATAATATCCTCATAGGTCAGCTCTGGAAATGTGGGTACATGAATGGGCAGTGAGGTGGATGGCAGAGCTCAGAGGATCATGGTCGCCAGAGTAGAATCTAGTCAGAGGTTTTTAGTCAGTGGCATTCCCCAGGGATCAATACTGAGTCCAGCCTTATTCAACTTTCTTTTCTGCAAGCAGGTCTAGGGGTAGAATTTGCCCTCAGAAATACTGCTGGTGATACAAAACTGGAGGGAGGGGCTGATACACCTGAAGACATTGCTGCCATTATAGGTTGGAGAGTTGGGCAGAGAGAAACCTGAGGGTGTTCAACAAAGGCAAGTGTAGGGTCCTGCACTGGGAAGAGTGTGGCCAGCAGCTTGAGGGAGGTGATTCTACCCCTCTGCTAGCAATAGTGAGGCCACATCTAGAGTGTTGTGTTCTATTGTCCACAGTACAAGAAAGACAACTACTGGACAGAGTCCAGTGGAGGCCCACAAAAATGATTAGGAGTCTGAAGCATCTCTCCTCAGATGAGGGAGCTGGCCTCGTTCAGTGTAGGAAGAGAAGGCTGAGAGGGGATCTAATTAATTAATATAAATATCTCCAAGGTGGGTGCCAAGAGAATTGTGCCAGACTCTTTTCTGTGGTGCCCTGTGATAGGACAAGTTGCAATGGCCAGAAACTCAAACACAGGAAGTTTCATCTTAATGTAAGAACTTCTTTATATTGAGGGTGGCAGAGCACTGGAACAGAGGTGATGGATTCTCCCTTTTGGAGACATTCAAAATCCATCTGTTTTTGTGAAACCTGTTCTAGGTTACCCTGTTGTATCATCAAGGTTGGAGTAGAGGATTTCCAGAGGTCCCTTCCAACACTAGCACTTCTGACATTCTGTGATTCTGTGAAACAAAATAATAAATAATACATTCAGAGTAATTACCTGAGACAATGTAGTTCTGAAATAAGAAGCTCATTCAAACCATTTGTCCTCCAAGAGAATTGATGAGAAATCCCAAGGAGAGATGAACAATGTTTGTGGATGTAACCTGATGATCCAGAGGTACACAGATTTTTCAGAAATTCATTGATGGTTCCAAGTTTATAACTCATTCCAATTTTATATGATTTGTGAATTTTTCTGCTCAGAGTATTAATTCTTAAAAAATTTTAAGTTCTTTCAATAAAACTAAAAGCTAATTCTGTAGTCCAGGATGATGAGAGAAGATGTGTTTTTATGATTTTTCCCCTGTGCCAGTGATTAGGGAGGAAGCTTTAGGCTCAATACGTTGGCATTTTTGTACAGCTGAACGACTGCAACAGTGAAAACAAGCTTCTGGCTGTGACAGAAAAGCACTGTCAAATTTCATTGCAGCAGTTTAAGATGTTATGAATCCTGAAATTTTGTCTTGCCTTTTGTCATTTTGTCAGTGCCCTTGCCCTGCATCAGAAGGAACAAGGGTTGTGTGGTCCCCACATCCGAGGTGTCAGATCCCGTATGATGTCCATCGGCATGGGAGCTAAGAAATCAAGATCTGCACTGATGGATCTGCTCATTTTTATTGACTGCTGCAGAGAAAGCATAACAAAGCACCACCCAAAATGTTAGCAAAAGGAATTGTAGGTGTTTATCTGTGAAAATCATCATTAATTAATCTACATTAATTAATTAATGTAGCCACCTGGTTGAGTTTCACCAAATTTAAATCTTTGAGAGGTACACCGTGCCTTATATTCAGACAGAAACAATAAGCTCACTTAGTTGATGGAGTTATTGCTGCCGTGTCATACAAAATGAATGGTTTGTCTCTTTCAGAAATGGTTGTTTTACTCCATTTTACCATTGAGGTTACAAAACACTGTTTCATTAGTCTACTACTAGGAGTTTCAAAAATTTCCAACATATTTTGTTTCAATCTACAGAAGTAGGGATAATCCTTTTTTTGTTAACTGTAAAATATATCTGCAGAGACTTCTAAGAATGTGTATTTTCTTTTGTGACAGTATAATTATTTTTACTTTGAATTGTAGGAGAAAAATCAAGTTTATAATAGGAAAGCGTGCTTGTAGAGGGATAGATTAGAGTCCTCACTGCTTATCTATATTAAATTAAAGCATTTTCTAGAGTGTGTTAGCCAATATAGGCAATTAGCAATTGAAGTGATACATACGGTAAAAATGTGCAGATTTAAAACAAAAACAAAAACAAAAGTACAAAACCAGCCAAACAACAAAACAAAGCACAAAGAAAAGAAATCCTGCAAATTTAAATCACTCCAAATAGTTTTCAGATTGTACAGTGCCTTCAGATTGAAAGTCTACTGAAGAACAACTTCCAGCCAGTTGAAATTTTATAGCAAAAATTAAGTTTCACTGGAAAATGCAAAATTCTGAAACACTAAATATTTTACTTAAAATAAATTACCTTGGGTTCATCAAGTTTTGCTGAACAGCAGGCAGCAGATAAAGATCTGGAGCCCTAGTGGGCTGTCACCTGCCACTCTGATTATCTGGTTAGTTGGCAAGGTGGCTCCTGGAGGGCCCTGGAAGCACAGACTGATCAGGAATCCTCACCTATGGATGTTGCTCCACATACTTGGGCCATTCATTTTAGCAGGTGACAGTTTAGGGCCTTTTTTATAGGTTCTCTTTTCTTGTTCTGGTGGAGCTACATATGTCTGGCTTCTGGTAAGTACATATCAAGTGAATTTAAAACTCTTCCAGCAGAGACCTGGGAGTTTTTAATTTTTTCTTTTTTAAAATTTTCATCTAGGTATGTGCTGAAAAGATACATTTTGTCAGTGTTTTGAGCTCCTCTCCTCTCCTCTCCTCTCCTCTCCTCTCCTCTCCTCTCCTCTTTTTTAGTTTTTTTTAGTGTTTTTTTTTTGTTCTAAGCTAAAAGCTTAGATTATGCAGCTATGGTGCATATTACAATAATTACTTCTTCCTACTAGGGAGGGAAAATATTGTATTTCTTTTCAGTGCAAACAGATTCAGTTCAAATTTCAATCTGCTGGTTTGTGATATTCAGATAGAGTGATGCATCTTCAGGGAAGATATTTTAATGCAAAGCCTTTTATTTATGCCTTTCCTAAGACACAATCATAAGCCAATTTTCCCTCTGTCTAGTTTCATTAAATTACCTGATTTGAAAACACCACCAGTGAAGTGCCTAAACATCCTGCCTTCTCTTAGAGAATTAGCATTTTACTTTGATGTGGTTCAAAGTGGGAAACCACATTAATGTGGGATCCAGCCAATTTCTGTTATTGCAATAAGATCAGCTGCAAAAACTGCTTTGTACTGGCCTCTCTGGCCAAATGTTAGCTTGGCATATTTCACAAAAGAGTAGGAGGTTTGGGTACAGCTTCAGAAAAATTCTGTCCTGAGGTCTGATACCCCAAAACAGTTTCTCAGGTCATAATTAATTGAATTTTGTTTGATGTGATCAAACACAGGGCAAGAAGCAAACCCTGACCAGTATCTTTGATATTTAATAACAGAAGAATGGTTGAAGACAGGGATAGAGTCCTGAGGGTTTCACAGGCCCATTGGTCCTGCCAAAGGCTCTTTGCACCACCTGGTCTATCCTTTGGACAGCCAGGGTACTATGGCAGGGAGTAATGCTCAGCATCAGAGGCAGAAACCTTTGTCTGTGTATTCCTGCATACAAGAACCCTATTGAAAATGGAAGAAAAAAATCAAGTGCTGTTTATTAAGCCAAATATTTAAAAAAACCCCATGTAATGCTCTAGAATGCAGTCACAGATCACAATATAAATGTTTTTTGTCACATTATATTTGGATTATTTATAACTTTTCATATTTAAAGGCTCTTCTGATGTACAAAAATGGAGACAGAAAACTGAAGACCTGTGTACACCACTTACAGCATTTTCTATTGTGACCATTCTCCTCCAGAAGCCAATTAAACTCTTTATGAGCAGAAACACTCAGTGTCTGAGTAAGTGTATTAGAAAGGACTAATGAAGTGCACCAAGCAGCAGTTAGAATGAAGAAGGTTTAACTAGACTAACAATGGTCAGGCTTATGGAGGAGAAAAAGTACCATGTAAATGCGTTGTGAGCAGATGGGGGTCTCTCACTCAATGGCCAGGGCAGGTGGCCAGGCTTCAGAACTGTGTCGTTTTCCCAAAGCATGCATGGAAGATGGTGCATGCAAAGAACATGCATTCCTGCTCTTTGATCAGGGTCCATGCTTGCTCAGCAAACATTATTGTATGGAAGGCCCAACTCTGAGTCCCAGAAGGACTTTTGAATACAAGGGCAAAGTCCAGCAGTTCATACCAAAACCCATCTCTGGTTAGAGGACTTGCTCCTATTTTCTTGAATTCCTTTGCACATATTCTCTGCTAATATTTCCAGTATTTCAAAAGGAGGGGAAAAGAAAAGGAAAAAAAAGAGAAGAGAAGCAGTGCTGTTAGCTCTAGGGTGCTTGTTGCTATAAAACAAATAACCTTTCTTCAAAATCTGTAACAATAAACAGTAGTCTCACAATAAACAGTAACTAAATATTTCACTATCCTTGAAGTCCTATTGTTTCATTTATAAGAAGCCTTGGGTGTTTTTTCTCTCAAGAAGAGATGTTGGAGTAAAAAATGTATTTTGTAACTCCTAGCAATCACGTAAACCAATACAAAAAATAAAAGAAATACATTTCAGCCAAATCTCCCTCCAGTGTACCATCAGAACTAGCAGAATAATACTTTGCATTTAACATGATATTATCCTTGCCATGCAATTCAATTGTTCACATTTTATACCTAATTATCAAATAATTAGAAGGATAGTATTCCAAATAAAATATTTCATTTGTTGTGCAATCAACCCTATTTGTAAAGAGAGAGTATGTGAATATGTACAAACTAGTGGTTGTTTTCACTGATGATTTTTTAAGAATGCTTGAATGTGAACAAGGATCAGTAGACATCAGAAAACTGTGCTTTTATCTAGCTTAAAATCAGGCCACAACAGCCAGAAATCTGGAGAGAAATTATTTATTTTTGTTAGCGGTTTTAAATATCTCCCTAATTTAAATATATATCTAGGCTAAACCAAAGGGAAAAAATATACAATGAAAAATTAGGGCATGTTTTACAGTAAAGTAAGTTAAGACATGGCTCAAAGCCTTCTCTGGGATTTTTCCCCCTAATTAAAAGCATTTACTACTGTCAGCTTTCCCCAAATTCTCATATTCCTATCAATCTGCGGCCTGAAGCTGTTCTGAGAGCAATTGAAAAGACGTTTTTTGTTTCAGTAACTAATTACACTGTGAATACTTCCCTAGGGGAGGTCTAAGGCCCAATAATAGGAGTAACTTTTATGAAAACAAAGCCCAGTGACTTTGCCTGCTGAGAGCTACATTGAAAGGCCTTGCCAAGCCTGGAGATAGATTGGATTCCCAGTGCTGTTGAAAAAACAATATTTGTAGGCTCCAATGTACCAGAACAGCTGAAATACCAAATAGGCATGTGAAAGTCCTAATTAATTAAATCTAATGATCGTGTCAAAAGATAGGATTTTCTACAGCGCAAAGAACTTGTTATAAATAAACAAAAATGAAAGTTTGTGCTGAAAGACAACACATCAGTTTAGTATCTTATGGCACTTTCCCTACATTTTCTTTACTGGACAGGAACTGTAATCCATTTGTGAGCATATCTACTGAACAGGATTTGCTTCCCAGAAATCCTAAAACTGTAAAACGAATTATCAATGTTTGTTGGCAGATACGCAGTTGGCCTCTTTCATCCATATTTTTGCTGTCATTTCACATTACTCCAGATTTTCTATGTGTTGTTTACCTCAAGATATTTTCATCATGCTAATGTCACTACTTTTCAATTATGAATGTAAATCCTTTTGCAAAAGATAACTGCCACAAAGCACTTCCATACATCTTTCCATACGCAACAGTTCTGGCCTTCTTTACATAAATGAATTAATATCTTTCTAGGAATGATCATAACTTGAAGCAAATCTACTGACCGTAAATGACTAAAAACAAGGACAAGCCATTGCTGGAGCAGCCTGGTCTCCCAGCTGGTGTGAACTGGTGTATTTCCATTCAACTGAAAGGATGCAGATTAGCCCAGCTTCATTGATTTTGCTGAAATTATGCCATTTAACAACAGCTGAGACACGAAGCCAAAGGAGAATATAATATTACTTTAAGTCTTTCTGGTTCTTTCTTACTGAAACTATTGTAGTTGCCACCTTGCATCAAAACATTCTTGAAACCCCTGCTATTTCCATTAGTTTTATCTTATTTATTTATTTTATGGATTCATATATTTTCTTCATATTTAGGGGCATTGACATTTCCAAATGGCTTATTTTGATTATCATGTGTTAAAATATTCTAGCTATCTCACCTGACAAGATATATTCTACTGAAAACTTTCTAAAACTTAAGTGAAAACTCTTTTAAGGACAGAGTAAAGAAACCAAACAAAAATATAAATAAAACCAAACACTAGACAACACTAGAAAAACCTAGAAGGAAACTAATATGAAGTGAGAAGTCTCCTTACAAGGAAAACATAGACATTTCAATTATTGCAGTAACTTCAGCTTTAACCAATTTATGATTCTAATCAAGTCAAACATATTACAATCACCTACAAGTGACTGGATTATTTCTATTTCTAGCTCAGGCCTACCTGTAGGATGAGTTTGGAAGATCACAAAAGCTAGACTAGACACAAGTAAACCATGACAGACACAGGTAAACCATGATGAGACATAGCCAAAAGAGAAATTTTCTTTTCTCAGAAGTTCCCCAGAGTAAGTAAGATGGAACTTACTCAGGTACACTGGTTTCCCAACTACAGCCATACTCTGGCTTGTTCAGGAATGCAGCACACATGATGATAGAAAGCATCATGAAAGATTAGGAAGTGTCTTTCCACTCTATTTCACATCTGAACCTTCTTGTGATGTAATGGCAGATAGAAACATGTGAGGAATTTTTATTTCCATAGTACCATACAAAGCTTTATATCAGTGTAACTTATGCACATTCTTGATGCATTTAGATAGGGAAATGCAGAGACCCTATAAAACATAAAATTTTGCAGCTTCAGGGTTTTTTTATTGCAGTGTATTCTTAAATTCCTTTTTTGCTTTCATAACTCACCTGAGTTAGATAAAGCCTTTTGATTTGCCATTTGTATCTACTACAATTTGTTTTGTGAAGGAGATCATAAATCTTAAATGAAATGTAGTTGAGTCTTCGGTAGTGAAAAATTCCCATAGGATTCTGCAGCATACAATTTTGTATTCTATTTAATTGACCACCTAAATTATTTGTTATTTTATGGACCTTTCAGATTTCTTTGGAGGAAGCATTTATTACAGGTTAAGTACGAAAACAGTGAAGGAAAAAGAAACTAGCTTTAGGGTAAGACACTCAGAGGACCCATAATTAATATTGAGTACAAAGGGTAATTGGAAATATTTTGTGATCTATATATGATGTTGATGCTACAATGAATGCATATGGATGAGCTACATTATGCCATTTCTTTCATAGCTCTGTAATACACATTTAGGTAATAACAAGGCAGTCAGTATTTAACAGGAAACAGATAAAATACTTGTAATATAAGATAACACAGTCCTATTAAATAGGTTGGGATGTGAAGGAAGATTACTCAAGTTAGCATCTTTCTAGCTAACGTCTGCACTGTGTTCACATTTACATTTTACAGTTCACATTTTACTAAGAGTACAAATAAATTATAAGAATTGAAGTACATAAAAAATGCCAAAAGCACTTAAGTCTTGCAATATGCAGCCAAAAATAAAAACCATGCACCTTGACTGTTCTGTGGGGTTTATATTTTTGTTTGTTTTAATATGAACAAGCACAAACATACAAAGCAGCAATGAAAAAGCTTCCCTAATCAGTATGTTGCAGCTCCCCAAGACAAAACTGCATGTATCCTGCTGTAGTAAGTTATCTGAGTGAGGTTTCTGTTCCTGTTGCCTCAGGTATGGCATAGAGGTAGAAATTAATGAGCTAGTCCCAGAATAGCTAAAGGGTAAAGGTTTGTTCCTGGAGGAATATGTACCTAAATGGTCAGCAATGGTAATGAGGTCCACAGGTGAACCAGGGTGTAATTCAGAGTGACTGAAGCTGGATGCTCACCCTTGCTGCATGCTGAGCCTACAGCTAAAGACAACCTCAGCATGTACCAGAGGGTAACTCTCTTCCCTCTGCTTCTACAGTGCATGAAAGAAAACATAGGCCTGTGAACTGATCAGAGATGAATTAAAACAAAACATAGGCAAAGGACTCAAGGCTAAGTGAACCTGAACTCTAAGAGAAACTCTAAGATAAGGAAAAGATGGAGGACTTCTATGAATATACCAATATGCAATGTATCCAACACACCTATATAGAATAGCTATCCATCTGTAGAGTTGTTCACCAGCTGTAGCTTAACAGGAAGAAATATTTACAGATGATTCCCTGAATTTACAGATGTAGTGACCTGGGCCAAAGGTTACAATCAGGGAATGTGTCGTGCTCTTCATTTAGTGCCAGATTGTGACACTAAGGCATACTGGTAATGCCAGTTTGTGACACAGGTAAGCCCATCTATCTCAGCCATAATTTTGTTACCTAGAAATTAGAAAATAATACTTCTTACTGAGAATTTAGAAGCATACCTACACTCATGATTTACGTGCTGAATATCAACACTGTGATCTACACCAAACCCAGGTGCAAATTTTGCTGCTGTCAAGGTACAAATGTAATGCAATTCAACTACAGCACATTGTTTCCAGATGTAAATTTTAAAAGCCTAGAAGAGGAAAAAAGTGATAAAAGTCTATAGAAGGGATAAAAGTAAGCTTGGTACCTTTCTGGAGGTAAATTTTGGGTGATAGAAAACAAATCTCTCCCCTCCCCTTTCAGCAGAATATGACACATTTGACATCTGTGAAAGTTCTCTCAAGAGCTTTGAAAGAGGTTGTGCTAGTGCCAATGTTAGCAGATACTGTGTTGTAAATCTGACACAGACTCCAGCCGAGTTACTTGCAATATTAAGCCCAAGGTAATATATTACTGACTTTCCACAATAACCAATGATGATCTCTCCTTAAGCAGTCCTGTAGGAAACACAATAAAAAATCATGTAAATTGCAGTTGCTGCATGCTGTTCTTGTTAAGAAGGTATACAAATAAGACTGCATGATACAGAAGATTAGGAAAGGCATTTCAATAATGAGTACATGTTTTGTCTGTTAAAGATATTTAAATTTTCTTCATTTTTATTTAAGTTTATGGTGAATATTTAGTCAGTTTTTAAAATAAGCAGCTGCCAGAGTGAAATTTGGTTTTGAAAAAATATTTTCTATTTTCATATAAAAATATTTCTTAAAAAAGAAGTCTGTCTGAGCAAATCAGATTTTTTACCCTCTAGCTGGTCTAACCTGATGCACATCTTTGGCCTATCCCAAGAACAGCTGATTTTAGTTACAGATATCACTTAAACAGCAACTATGGTCAACTCTTCTTTTCCTTCATTTTGGGAATACAAACTGTCTTTTCTTGGCTAATAATTACTATACATGTGTTTATTTGTCATTTTAACTCTTCTTTCTCTTTCCAGATCACACTGTCCTTGTACTTATAATTCATTCTCTGAGATAGGGAGAAAGAATTGTTGTATGGGATCTTCTGCAGAGCAGGAAAGAAAAGGCATGTTTCTGAGTGCTCTTGGCCATCCTTACACCTATGATGCAGACCATTCTATCCATATGTTATTCATTTTCTTTTGACAGTAACAAAACATTTCACTGTTCCTATTTCACAAATATGCTTGATGTGAATTTAACAGGGAAAGGTGTAAGAAATGAAGAAATCACAACTACAGCAATGTCATTCTTTTTGTTCTTCACAATTATCCTTGTGGCAATCCTAATTAAACCAGATGTTATTATGTATAAATAGCAAGTATATTTATCATCCTCTTGATAACAAAAATAAGATGTTTTCTCATGGTTTGAAATTTTCCTGTATTATTTTTAAGAACATCTGAAAACAAATCAGCAAAGGCCAAAAAATTAATAGGACATTTTTCTACACTTCCAATTTTATTCAAAACAATGGACAGAATAGAGACATGAGAAAAAAAAAAAAAAAAAAAAAGTCTGCTTTCCATACACAGGATTCTTTACAAAGGATTGGGCTTTTACCACAGGCAGAAAGCCTCTAAAATTCAAAATACATTTGTTCACCTTCCAAAACCATCTTTCATTCAGGTGATTTTCTGCTAGAGATGAAAGGAAAGAGTTTTGACAGAATTTTAATTAACTTAAGCGAAGACATTTTCTTCTTATTTTACTTTCCATGCTCTCAGAAGCAGCTACTCTTGTGCTGTATCAAAAAACAAAGGACTTCGGCAGAATGATGCCTGCAGAACAAAGATTCTCTAAAGATCAGCTGACACCTGCAGTCTGAGTTTACTCATTTGATACATGCGTGAAGTGAGTTCCCCAGTACAGTGTGCTTGTACCACAAGAAAATGGTGATTTTAAATGCATTCAATACACATATACATGCATATATAGCCTTATATAGTCAATGGGGTCAATAGTTTCTTTGAAAATCTTTTGCACTCTATTAATAAAAGCAGAAATTCATGTACAACATACATTATGCTGTTTCCCTGGCTTTTTACTTGAAAACCACTTTGGTCTAAATATTAATTTTTTTTTTCCTCTCTCTACAGTGGTAAGAAGTTAAATTTTATGTTGCAACACTGATGTTTAATGTCATTTAGCTCCATGCAAAAATTGATTGAAATAGTACTGTACAAAGATATGCAATGCTGATCAAGGGGCCAAAACCTTAGTCCAAAGTTCAGGTTTGAAGTTCGTAATTTGAAGTCCATTATACACAGAGCATAATAACTTTGAAAATATATTAATTTCTCATTGTTTTTCTTAGTGTCCATCTTAGTTTGGTTTGTTTCCATGGGTTGTGTTTTTGGGGGATTTCAGCTGGGTTCTGAGTTTCTACAATGTGTTCTTCCCACTTCTGTTAGAATGGTGAATGAATAAGGGTGCCCTCGGGCTCAGAGGTTTGGGTTCAGATATGCCAGTGTCCAAAGTCATGCTGCAGTTTTTGCTTGAAAAATACCTGATAATATGAGGCAATAGAAATTTTGCACAGTGAATCTTTATTTTATGCTTTTTTTTCTTACATGATTTTACTTCAAAAAGGAAAAGAATACATCAATTCTTATTTTTTTTAGATTCTACATGTGTAGTAAATATAAATAGAAGAGTTTCCTGTGAGAAACAACTGACTTTTATCAGAGGAGCTCTATAATTATTTGGGCTCAAAACTCAATACTCTTGAAAGAATTCTGATAGTATTAAAAGAAAAATCCTTTCAAAGTAAGAATGACCTAAGTATAAAAAAATCCAAAACAAGAACCAAAAAATGTAAATAGAAAAATAATAATTTTGAACTATATTCATATAAAGAAGCACAGGCAAACGTGGAACAAGCAGTAACTTGTAAACTAGCCATAAGGCTGTTTTGTTGTCCATGAGTGATACAGAAAGGTGATTTTTACTTAAAGTAGCACAGCTGATTAGTTATTTTAAGTGTAGTAGGCTAGCAGAGAAACAATGACTATAATAACAGAACAAAAAAGGGGTAAATTAGATTGTGTGATCACAGCAAAGCAGGTTGACAATGAAAACAATGGAGAGCGATGCAGGACAAAAGGAGGAGGACTCAGCTTGCTTGCCTGCTTCCTGCATGTGAGCATATCAACTGGAAATTAAAGCATATAGGTCTGAGAGAAAGTCAGAGACTGAAAACAATACTGTGGAATGGAAGTGAATTAAAGGAATATTGAGCAAAAACACAGCTGCTTTGTTAAAGGAGTAATTTTTCTGTGTACAGAACTGAAGTTTCTGAGGCTGTCCACGCTGTCCTGGCCTGTCCAGAGTAGAGGCATTAAACACTTCCTGAGTACAGCAGTGCATCTAATAGCACATTTTCCTTCATGTGCCCTCTGAGGAAAAGAAAAAGCCTCCATTCATTCCTGTGATCAGGACGAATCAGAGAGCTCAATAAGGCAGACCCACCCCATAGCACAGGTGAAACATGCTGTTAAAATCAGTTTTCCAACTCCAAGGCAGTTTCTACCTTGAAATATCTATCAACAGGCTTTTATATCTATCTAAACCTTAGGGTTAAATTCTGTGGGGTACTTGCATGGTCCAGCCTTTGGTGAATGATTTACCTTAAGCTGGTGAAATGAAAATTTGAGAAGTATTATGTGTATCTGGACTGAATACTCAAAAGCATCTAAACCCATTTCCCTAAATTGTTCTCGTAAAGTGGAGGATAACCATCAACAGGATTAAAAAGCAATCAGGGAATTATGAGGCTTTTGATATAATGCAGGAATTAGCTTGATAAGGAGTATAAAAGCAACATGAAAATTCCTATCAGGAGGAAGAGACTCTAGAATGGAAACATGAGGAGTGAAACTAGATTTGGCACTTCCAGAGGGCTCTTTGTGCCACCACAGATACTGCCCAGCCCAGACAGAGTAGCCTGAGTGTCCTGGCCCTTGGGGGACCAGTGTCCTGCTCCCTGTGGGGGAGGGACATTTATGGACACCTGGAGCTGTGGCTCCCACATTTCCAGTGGTGTGACAGCAGGGCAGACCCACTGCCAGGAGGCTGGGGCATTACTGACAACCCACACGCTTTGCTAGAGGAGCTCTGCCTGCGACCGTGTGCACGTCTCTGTATTTGCTCGCGTATAATCACATTTTGGTGTGGTTAGAACCTCTGGAGATAAATTTGTGATTGGATAAAGGCATCTGTAAAATTGTATAGGTTTAACAGTCTGCACCCACTATTGCAGCTATTCTGTTTTATTACCAGTGTTGATCCTGTATGTACAGTTCTCTGACTGCTGGGTAACTGTGAGTTGTTTATGTATCAAGAAATTGTTTCAATCCCAATCTCGTTTAAATTATTTCTACTTCGACAAATTCCAACTGGGAGAACTCATTTAGTGATATCACAGAGGTTCATTGGTGAGAGAAAACAACATTTTTAAACTAAAAACTCTATATTAAAAATGGTGATGTTCACGTAATGGATTATTTTGTTTAAAAAATTCAAAAATATCACAAAAGAAAACTGAAGAAGGATATCATCATAATTTATCACTGGTCACTGCAGTGTTTCCTATTGACTGCAGTCATTGTTACTGTAGTGCAACTGAGAAAACTAAACAGCATGAAGACATTATTCAGCACACTGTCCACTGATGTAAGACTTTCTCTGCATGTTGGTAACCTGAAACACCTGGGCTTGTTTCTAGCTCTGTTAGTGATGAAGACTATAGGGAATCTCATTTACATGAAGGTCATCTTTTTCCTTATACATATCTAGAGAGAATTTTTTTAAAACCTCTTCAATATTTTTTTAACGAATTGATGAAAAGAGAATCTGCATTTTTACTTCACTTTTCACGACTTTTTTAGAGCCTACTTGTTTTATAGCAACAACCAAGTGCTAAAAATCATTAAAGTTAAGAACAATTGCCCAATGTTCCTGTTAGCTCATTATCACCACTTCAACATTTCTTTCTCTTTCCCTCACTTTGATGATACTGCAGCAAATCTTCTGGATACTTTTACTAGATAGGGTCTAGGTTGTACTTGAATAAACTAAGATGACAATGTTATTGATAACCTTAAATTATCATTATTAATTAAATTAATGTTATCGAAAGAGGAATATACGGTAAGGTAGTGAGAGGATAGTCAGAAGGAAGTTAGAGATATTCAAGTTGGCAGGATTTGATGAAATTCTCCTTGGAGCACTAAAGGAACAATCTGATACAGTGTCCGAACTGTTAGTGATTAATACTGAGAGTTCTTGGAAAAGAAGGATGGTCCCAGAGGGCTGGTGGAATAAAACCCCAAAACTTACTTACATTAAGAAAGGCAAAAAAGCAGGGTAAGTGGTTATGGAGCAGGGGGTCTGATTTTGTTTTCAGAAAAAAGTCCTATAGGTTATGAAATAAAATATAAGTTTATAGAGCAACTTAGGGCAGTGAGGGAAAGAAGCAAAACTGATGTATTTAGACTGAATAATAGAAAGTAATTATATTTATTTGTTTTACAAGATAACAATGCTATTGGGAAAGAATAATCAGTAGAAGGCTTAAAGCAGCACTTTAGAAAGGCGGTTGATGTTTGTATGGCAACCTCTTGAATATTTGCCAGAGTAGGTAAGTAATTAGGCAAAAAATCACACTCCAAAGACTATCAACATGTAGTTTTCAATCAAGGTGGAGAAAATGCAATTTGAAAAATTTAGTGAAGGATGAATCTCTACATATTTTTTGCTACTGGCCAGGTTAACTGAATAGACAATACATGTAATATATTTGCTGAGGTTAATGAGTCCAAGCACTCTGTATAGAAGAATTTAAATCTGAAATCATCTTAACTACTTGGAAAAAACGTCCAAAATGAACAGTATGAAGTTTAGTGAACACTAGTATAAAGAACTGAACTGTGTGAGGTTTTAGTTAAACTTAGAAAGATTAAGATTTTGTTGGATTTAGAACAGACAAAATGTACAAGGCAATACAAGAAGGAAAATCTTAATCTGGAGTGTAATCAGCAGGATATTGGATGAGGAGCTATAGGGAGGGTGCTCATGGTCTTCTAGCAGATAAAATATGACTAAAAAGATGATGATGCTGAGTTATTTAGCCAGCACAGGATTTATCTATTTGGGGAAAGACAAGAAAACAATTTGGCTTCCAAAATGGAGGAATTAAATTAGGCATTAGGAAAACTAGGGGGTTTAGTGCAACCGAAGGCAAAATAATGAATAAGGAAACCTAAAGCAGATCTCTAAGTTTGGAAGTTTTGGGCAAGTTTAGAACACCTCTATCAGTCACTTCCCAAAGGCTACCAAATACACACTGTTCTGAAACAAAGGACTAAAACATCCTTTAATGTCTTGGCATTCCTTTCTATACCTGGTGCTGCCATTTTCTTATTGACATTTTGGAAAATTCCAAGTTGTTTACAGTGACCACAGGATTTATTTTATTTATTCTTCAAATCTTGTACATTTTAGTCATCAAAAGTCCATTTGAGATAATAGTACTTTATTCAATATCATTGGTTGCACTCCAATTATGATTTTATCCTCTGGAGAAACTTTCATAAAGACATGAACTTTGAGGTCAGTTTCAGTAACAAATATAAAAACAATTGTTGATTCAATTATCTATCCTGCAGAGCATAGTACATTAGTAATGTCTGATTTATTTGGTTTGTGCCTCAGTCTGCATTTTTTATCTGTATCACTTATTTTTCTAGAAAAGTAAAACTAAGATTAAATTTCTGGGGATCATTTTTTTACTTGTAGAGGAAAGGAACTGATGTTTACTTTTTATACTTTCAGAAAACTGTACACAAAATGATAAATCTAGAACTGTTAAGATCATTCTCAGTCTGAAAGTGCTGCTTTATTGAACTTCACCACAAATGGAAAGTATCTTTCCTTGTTTACAATAATTTTAAGTAAAAAAAAAAAAATATAGGCAAGCATCTTTTTCCTTTTTTGATTGAATGTTGTTCATTCCTGGTGTGTGTATATGTATGTGCATATATATAGTAATTTTTAGTAATCAAATATTAAAATATGAAAATAATTCATTGGAGTTTATTTATAAGGCAGTTGAGAATTAATTCTATATGTCAGTGAATAATGAATTATATATGAATCTATAATAATACTTTTTGCAGTTTTGCTTAACAGTGTGTTAATATTGTAGTTCTTCCAGAGGAATATATTTGATGGATAGAGCACTGCACATTTAGAAACTTCATATTTGCCCCTGTGACTGTGAAAAGGTGAAGAGAAAATGCATTTATCAAGAGTGCAAATCTTAAGTTCACTTATTTGTAAAACTGCTTCTTAGATGATTAAAATTAAGCAGAGCAACTGCAGAGTCCACATCCAATTTGTTAAGGTGCATTTACACATTCCTGAGGCCTGGCCCGAAGTTTAGCCAAGTGAACTGATCAGGAGAAGCTGAGGGATGCAGGAGTAAGAAGCTGTAATGTGTCTCTCTACAAGAAATGGTTGGATTTCACTGGTGGTTAAGGAAGGGCGAGGCAATAGACAGGCAAACCCCACAGGTAATTAACAACTGGGAGAATTGGAAGCCTCCTGGGCAGTGAAATCTCTCAATGCCAGTGTGGCAACCTCCCCCAGCCTTGGTAAGCTGGTCTGAGATGTGTGGCTGGCATTGCACAAGGCTGGAATGCCAGAGGTAACTATAACAGAAGTGGCAACTTTAGCTCTAGATATGGCAAAACTGTGAGTTTAATTTAGGTAGGCCTTTGTACCAGGGAGGAGACAAGGATGAAGAAATGGAAGGATCTATGTGGGCGGAGGAAAAAGAAGAATGGGAAGCGGAGAGGAAAGAGGATAAAGGGGTCCAGATGAGCAAGAGAAAATGCAGATCAATGCATTTGCCTAAGAGGGGCACATGAACACTGCAGGCTGTCTTGTTTTTATATTAAAAAACACTCCCAGCAAATTTCTGTGTAAACTGCTGTGACACCTCTTTGATCACTGTGTGCATTTACATGTGTGTATGTATATTTTTTGCTATAAAATTTTGAGCTGGACTAGCAAGTAAGTCAGAGGAAACAATAAAAAAACAGGCCTGAGCCAATGACTAGGTAAAGAGATGGGGATCTGCATAGGGATATTAAAAGAACTAGAGTATCTGGTAACCCCAAGTGTTTGAGAATGTGGCTGTGTCACTGAGCCAAAAGATTTGGGGCATGAGTGTCCTTCACTGAGTGACCCTAAACTCTGATCAGACAGAGAGGAGGAACAGATCTGTGCTGTCTTGGCCCCCTTTATGCAGTGCCAGTGAGGACATTGTTCTCTGTTTATGCTGGTTTCTGTGGCTGCCCATGCTTGCACCAAGAGGGTGTGGGTGATGAGCACCTACCAGGAATATCTGACACTGTTGGCTGGACCTGGGAGCTGTGGAAACTTGATTATACCACACTGGATCTGAGTGATCCATGGGGTCTGAGATAAATCTGACTCTATTGGAACAGGAAGAAATATTTCTTTAAATTTTCCTTTGTCCCAAAGCCCACGTATTTGGCTCCACATAACAGAGTTAATATGAGGGGCTTCAGGGAGAATGCTTCCAGTAGTCTTCCTGGTCTGCTATGGACTCAGGGAAGAGAGTCCAGCTCACTACACACTCCTTTCAGGGAGCTGTAGAGAGTAATGAATTCTCACCTGAGCCTCCTATTCTCCAGACTAAACAACTCCAGTTCTCTCATCTACTCTCCATAAAACTTGTTCTCTAGACCCTCCACCAGCTTCATTGCTTTTCTTTGGATGCACTCACCTCACCACCAGAACTCACATAATTGTATCCCACAGCAATATTCCTGGTTTTCCAATAATCCCTAAAGGGCATTGTCCACCTTCTGGAAATATACCTTCTCTGCAGCTTAAACTTAATCGGATGGGTTACATCTACAAGGATATTTAGCTTGAGATTTTTTCAGAACATACCCATTTCAGGCTGCAGCCTGCTGCTTTCCCTCACCTTGCAATAGAGGTACTTACTGACACCCTGGTACAACTTACGCTGCTTTTACAGTCCCCTGGAATTCTTTTCTTTCAGCCATCAGGTACAGAGAGGATAGTGCCCCAATGGACATCAGCAAAACAATTCTCAAAGTAAAAGTCTTTGCTTATTCATGTGACAGTTCTAAATACCATTTATAGAGCTTTAAATGAAAAATATTAGGGTTTAAGGAATTGTGGTTCCTTCTGTTATACAGCAACACATCTTCTGCAAACTTCCTGGAATAGGCTGAAGGATGCAGCCATAAACAAAAAGCAATCTAATAATTCTCTTCTGGACTGTCTTGGGTGTTCTGGCACCTGATAATGATTAAAAAATCGTGCATGACTGACTCTGAACATCCAGATGAACAATATTGGAGTAGAATTTAAGAGAGATTTAGTCAGTTCTATTGCCAAATCGTTAAACATATTAAAATATGCCTTGGGTAAAAAATTAATAAAATACAATTTAAAATTCTTTGATACTGAAAGTAGGAGATACTTTTTCATATGGAACTGATGTGAATTTCATATGTGAAATGTAAACAGGTAAAAGACTTGCTATGTTCAGGACAGTAATAAATGCGTGATGTAATAAGGTGCTGAGCAGTTTTCATAAATGTCCAATTCTAAAAAGCCCACAGGGTAAGATAATGGCTGCTAAAGAAAGCTGTAATTAATTAAGTGAAAATTAAATTAATGTTTTCAATACTTATAGAAGAGCCTGCTGATTTTCAGAAGATCATGAGAAAAATAATTTATTTATAGTGCAGTAATTCTTTTCTGAGTTGGGGGAAAATTAACAAAGAAAAAGGAAAGCTATACATCAAAAATACAAAAGGAACTGAAATGTCTATACCTTTTAGCAAATTTCTATAAGAAAGGGCAACTTGAGAAGGGAGTGTATTTATAAATTTCATATAATTATAAATTCATATAATATTCTAATTGTGTCAGAAGTTACATCAATAAAGACCAGAATATCAGGAATTAAGTCACTATTTCTCCACACCTTAAGATAGAGAATATTTTCTATGGAGAATTTTGCATTTTCGTACTCACTGCAACATATGGTACTGTAGCTATAAAGTGATTTAAATATCCTCACACTGTCAGCTGAAAGAGATTGACAGTGTTTTAATGTAAAGAGCTGCTATCATATTCCAACAAACTTTAAAAAATTTCACTCTCTTGATAGAGAAACATCCCTTGAATACTATTACACAGATCTACTACCTAGACATTATTATGCATTTCTTGCTTTAGTTTACTAAATTGTTTTTTATAGAAGTTTTCTTTCTATTCACAAAAACTCCTTCTCTTGGTTGATTCACTTAGTGATGTCACAACTCACTCTTTGTAGTATCATAGTTGTTTCCATGGAGATGGCCTGTGAAACCACCAGCAGAGACACTTAAGGAAAATGACTCAGAAGGGAAATGCCTATGGATCATTGATATATATATATATATATATATATATATATATATATACACACACTCATAATAAAGATCAAATCAGAGCTATAACAGATGCAAATCAAAAATAGTAGGTGTAAAAGTTATCACTTACTACAGGAAGAGTATCACTTACTATATCTATGTCTGCTGCTGTCAATTTACCCAATCTCAGAACTGAAGACTTAAGAAACATACCCAAGAATCATCATTGTAACAGCTTTGTGAAATTTTTTATTTATAATTTATTATAAGGTACTACTGCACTTTCCAGTCTAGCACAAAGGTTGCAGAGCACAACCTATACAGTCCAGAAATACTACACAAGAGTCACAGCTGAAACAGAGGCTAAATTCCTAAATAACCATGAGGATAGAGGTATGAAAGGTATCTGCAGTTGCAAAAAAATCAGTCTCTCAACATAGAAGTAGTAACCACTGAGTGGTTGTTTTTTGTTGGTTTTTTTTTTTTCCCAAACCAGTAGTATTTAAGCCCCATTGGAAATTGAAATTCTAAATGACAGTCTCTTGTAGGAGCATTTGCCCTCTTAGTTGATCCTGCTTTTGTTAAAACACCATCTATACACCAAAGAATAGCAGACATCCATATTCTACGCCACCGCTCTAAATTGATTTTGATGCTGTTACTTCCAAATGTACTTTCTTTAGTGTTACCTGGTTTTAATATATTATTATGGAATAATATGTAATTAATATTTTTAAACATATAAGGAAAAACTTATAATCACTGCAAGTCCAAAGCCTTTCTCTTCATCTTCTCTTTGCTGAAGAGGTGCCAGGAAAACCATATTTACATCAAAATTGAGCTGAAGTCTGAAAGAGTCATAAATGTGATTGGTTACTGATCTCCCTGTCCTTATCTCCTTATCTGTCTGCACCATATCTGAAGAACTGTCCTGTTGATGGATGCAAAGGCATTATTGAGACCTTGTTCTGTGCAGGAGGCTTATAAGAAAGATCAAAGTGTCACAGAATCATAGAATGGTTTGGGTTGGAAGGGAAATTAAAGATCATCTGTTTCCAACTCTTGGATGGAGAAAGATTTTGTACCAAGGCCTGTAGTAACAGACAGGACAAGAGGTGATGAGAAGCAACAGTCTCAAAATGGAGAAAGGTACATTTAGATTGTACATAAGGAAGAAATATTTTCTGTTGAGGGTGGTGAGATGCTGAAATAGGTTGTTCAAAGTTGTGGATGCCCCATCACTGGACATGATCAGGGTCAGTTTGGATGACACTTTTATTACTCCCTTATAGAGAAAGATATCCCTGCTCACAGAGGGACTTGGAACACATGGTCTTTAGAGATGCTTTTAAACTCAAAGTATTCTGTGATTCTATCATTAAGAATCATATCTTGTTGAAAAAGAAAATCAATAAAAGCATGTCTAAATTTGCTAAATAAATAAATAGATTAATTTCAAGACATCTGGAGTTCCAGTATTGTTGGTTTCTCTTAAATTCAATGCATTGCGAAGAATTATTTTCCTTTTTAAAAAAAATTAAAACCCCCATGTGCATAAAAGTTTTTTTTTTCTTTGAACAGATGGCAACTTAAACTATATGTCATAAGAGTGCTCATGCATGTTAATACAGACTACCTACTCCCTCAGGCCCCAGAGGAACAAAGCAGTTGGAAAGATGTAAAATAAGGTTGACTTAAATAAATGTCACATTGTATTCTACAGAAAAACTAAATGCAGGAGTCTGTCAGGAACAGCACATCAAAATTACAGAATCCCTTTTTAAATAATCAAAAGCTCTCATTATAAAAAATCTACAGCACTGTTAAAATGACATTGCCTTAAAAAACCTATAAAGTCAAGTGGACCTCTCCAAATGATTCCTATCGTATCTAAATCTTCTCCTTAAAAGCCTTTTAATCATACAGGAAGTTACTATTCCAATTCTGCATGAAATGTGTCTTCAAAGAATGCTTATTAATAAATCAAAATTAATGGACTTAATTAATGGACAAAATTAATGTTTTGCCATTTCATTCTCCTACCAATCAGCCACCTACCTTTATATAGTGAAAAAACCAACAGAAAGTAAGATATATTTTACTACTTTAGTTAATAAAACGTAGCATCCTGACAATACCAAATGCATGGAAAAATGCATGGGCTGTATCTAATGTAATGTTCAACAGTCATAAATTCAGGCAAAGTAAAGCCCATATATCTCACAGTTTACAATATTACAATACAAAATGGGCATTAGCATAAAATGAATAAGATACAGTAGAAAATATGAAATAATTTTTAATTGAAATGCCGGTTTCATACTGTCAGAAAATAAAAGGACTCCGGATACATGAATAAATTGTTTTAGTGGAAAATGTGAATCACCTACAATCCCCTCCACTGAAAAAATGAATAATAAATTTTGGATGTTCCTAGAGTTTTTGACTCTCAGTGAATGGTCATGAAAAGACAATAGTCTACTGATAATTTTTCAAAATTCTTAGACTCATGTGGTATTCTAAGGGTTAGGATCCCTGTTGTTTATTTGAACATATATTTTAATGAATTAGCTGTGCAGAAATCACAGACTGAGCAGTGAAACTCAGTTGGCTTTTGAACAGAGGCAAAGCCTCCAGAGAGGTCAGTTATGTACGATATTCCTTGTGGAAGCCTGTGAAACTATTTGCAACTTTGCACTTAAATAATGGCCTCAGCAGGGACAGAGTAGAGACCAATAAGCGTAAGGACAGGGTGACATTTTGGATATGATAATTATTTTATGGCAAATGCACTGAAGTGAATAGAATTCTTTACTGCAATATTATGAATTACCCTCATAATGACATTTTATGTGTTCCATCCTCAGTGACAGAAAATCATATTTTTATCCTAACTTATGCAATTTACATTATATGTTTACAGTTAAACACAAGAAAAATTCAAATTTACTTTATGCACTTTACAGAAATTGCCAAGAGAACATTCCATCCTCTATTTTTCTTTTTCACATTCTGTAGAAATAGTGACACAGCATTGGTGAGAGGTTAATCACCTAAAATGCACACCTATGTAGTGTGACATGTCCTCCTGAAGTACTTCTAGTGCTGCTGAAGGGAGAGGAACATGTCTATGCTGCTGCTACATCTCAAAAACCCTTTGGTTTAATTCTTGTATCTACCAGAACCTAGATATTACTTGAAGCTTTGGTCATTGGCAGAGTCTGCTGAGTTACACCTACCACTGAAAAAAGCCCAGGTTGTGAGAAAGCAGTTCATTACAGGTAGGTACAGCTCAATTCCCATTTTAGAGAGCCTTTTCTTTCTAACAGTGCTGCCATTCTCATGCCATACCCAGGGCATGGATCAGGCATCTGGGGCCAGGAGGGTCGGGGTTCACTGTCAGTTGTGTGACATTCTTGGCTGGACACAACCACTGTCTGTACCTTTGACTCTGGAGGGAACACAGACATCTCAGTTAAGGCTTATTTCTGATGTTTTGATGCAGAGAGTTGAGAGAGATACAACATTTAAAATATAATATATACATTCTTAAGAAGCTAATAAATGGGCCAAACTTTTGGACTCAATTTTCATGCTCCCAGCAAAGTAAAGATATTTATTTTCCACTTGTCTCAACCAGGGTACAAGTTTAAAGACAAAGCTATAGAAACACACTTAAATTTATATCTCCTATTGACAGATTATTAGTTGGAAGTGGGCTCATAGACAGTTTTTGCAACATTATATTTACTTAATAGCAATCAGTGAGATGATGTGAGGGCACATGCAGGAAATTGCTTTTTTTTCATCCTCTTAACATACAAATTATGGTACTTACACCAATTTTCCAATGTGCAACCTGGAGTGACTGCTGTGAACCATTGTGATAAAAGTTGAGTAACTTTATTTTCAGAGAATAGTTTATTACAGAAAACTAGAGAGTAGGGTAGATTGTGGATGAGCTTAGGAAATCAGAGGCTGAATAACCTCTCAAATTTTTTTTAATAAAAATCGAGTACTCATGATACAATAATATTTATTGTAGTTAAAGGACACTTTCATCTCTGAAACTTTGATCAAGGTGGGTTCAATGTTTGAACTCCAACTTTTACAAATATATAAAAAACTTGTTTGTCCTTCATCTCTTTTATTGTTTTTTGAAAATTTCATAAGTGAAAAAATGAAACAAACAAAAGAAAAAAAATTTAGTCTCCTATTAAGTATATAATTTTGTTCTAGTATGTTTTTATAACTTTTCCTCTTTTCCAACAAAGGAAATGATAATGTAAAAAAAGCCACAGATGTATGCTTTTTTCAGACTATTCAAACCGTTTATGTCTTCAGTATAAAAAATAATTTAAAAATCTCTTCTTATGAGAAGAAACTGAGGAAGTTGGGTCTGTTTAATCTGGAGAAGGCTGGGAGGGGATCTCATTAATGCATGTAAATATCTCAAAGGTGGGTGCCAAGAGGATGGTGCCAGACTCTTTTCAGTGGTGCCCAGTGACAGGATGAAGAACGATGGCCATAACTTAAAATACAGGAAATTCCACCTCAACATGAGGAAGACCTTGTTTACATTGAGGGTGGCAGAACCCTGGAACAGCTGCCCAAGAAGGGCACAGAGACTCTCTGAAGATATTCCAAACCCTGGACACATTCCTGTGTCATCTGCTTTTGGTGACCTTGCCTCGTCAGGAGGCTTGGACTGGATGGTCTCCTTTCCAACCCTAAAAATTTTGTGATTCAGTGAAGTAGTGATTAAGATATTAATGCTGAATACCTCAGTGTGCAGGTACTGATCTAGCATAGCAATTAGAGCTGTGAATTGTTATATCTGTGCTGTTAAAAAAGAAAGGTCAGGGAGAAGTCCTGACCCTGAAGCCAGACGGCCTCTGTTGGCTTTAATCCATCTGCTGAGGGCTACACCTTTCTAGAGCAAGAGTGTCCACTCCTGTCACCTCTGGGTACCACTGGTTGTTTTTGTGCCTTATCTCAAGGTCACAAAAATGGTAGAACTACTGAAATCACTTGCATCAGTAAAATGGCAAAATTTTAATAGACAGGTTTGTTTGCAATAAAAATGAATTAGAATCCAAAAGAGGAGTTAAGGGAATGAGCATAATTCTATTATAAAATTGAATCAAATATCTTGCAATGCCTTACAAAGGAAAGAAATATCTATATCACTGTGGAACTAATGGAGGAACTGAATGCCTAGAGGAAGACCTGTGGCAGTGATGGAAAGAGTTTTTCTGCCATGAGCAGTGCTGGAATACTTAAACAGCACAGCAGAACTTACTGTTAGGATAATTTCCTCAAATTAACTTGCTACAGGCAAAGAATTAAAATTGCTTTAACCTGATTCCATATTCATTAAGAAAAGGAAACAATCCATAATCACATTTCAGATTTCACCCCACAGATCAAATAATTACCAAATAGCAACAAATTTTGCATGTTGCTGTGGCCCTAAGCTCCGCTTTTCCATTGCACGTTGTTCTAAATAGTTTTGGTTTCCAGGTGTCATTCCCTGTTTCATATGAATCGTACAGGCAATGATGATCAGAGTTAATTGAGTGGTTGCCTTAAAGACTGCTTCTGTCTTCACAAGTTCCATATCTGAAAATAGATATGGTGCTCTTGGAATGAAATCCAGGTTGAGCAGGCCAGGGGAGTTTGGGGTGTGCACTCCTGTCTCCTGGCTGTTCAGTGACACTGCTTTCTTGTAGGCAAACCTCGCTACAGCATTCCCAATCTGCTACAGGGAATGCTGGGACATTTGCCATCAGAGTATGAACCTCATCTTACAAAAAAATTCTTCAAATAAACTGGTGGAGGAGATGAATAAACTTCCTCTTTTCCAAAATTACTGGTTTTCGGTGCTATTGATCATGATTAGGTTCCTTCAGAGCCTGCATTTTCTCACTCCTTGAGAACTTCTTTCTGCCAGGTTCACTAGCCAAATGGCTAAAGTGTTTGCACAAATATTTCTAAGCTCACACAAGTTGCAAAGTACATTTCAGGTTAAGGAGTTTTAATTTTTGTGCACATTTGCTAATACTTCCCTGTTATTTTTCTTCTTGTGCTTTTATCCAGCAAAGTGGGAAAGTACAGGGGAAGACACTCTGCCTCCTCATTGTGTGAAGATTTCATTTCCAAGTAAAATCAGTCTTTGATAAAGTGTCAAGTATGAACGAAACGAACATCATTTCCTTTGAGAGCCAATCATACAGCCAGAGCTAGTACTACAGGGGTACTTTTTAAACTGAAAAAGAGAGAGAACATATTTTAGAACATAATATTTACTGAACTGCAAAACAAACTACGTTTCTTGGCAAAAACAAACTACTTACATTTTAGGAAAATATTTAGTTGTTAAGCTGTTACACTGAATCCTCATTTAAAATATGACTTCTAACTCTTTTAACTGCATCATAATTTCAAATATATCTATAGATTTACAATTATGATCATGATAAATATTTAAAAGACAAAACATTTTCTAATCCCTGACTTAAATCACTCTAAGCCTTCTATTGTTCTTTCAATTTGCAGTCCTTCACTGCATTGGAGCTGCCTCCTCAAGAATTGTTTAAGTATTGCAGTACTTGGGAAGCATTTACTCTTAACTGCAAAAAAAGCCCAACAAAAACCTGTAGCTCAGTTCTAATAAAAACATACAAAATATGTTAAGATAAAGAGGTGATAAGTGACATGACGGTAGACAGAAAAACTGTGAATCAGGAGAGCCTAAAAGAAAAAAACCCAAAAGGTGAGCTCAAAAAGTTAGATGAGAATGAGAACTGGATACTCTATGAATGGAGAGAAAGACAAGCAAAAATAGGAAGCATAATAGGAAGTCTACAAGTTAGGGACTATTACTCATAATTACAGTGAATTTTCTGAGTAGCTCAAAAGAACAAATACCTGCTACAAAGATCACAGAGCTTATAGCTTATGTATTATATTTATACTTTTAAAATAATAGGTTCCAACACTGGGTACACACAACACAGTTGACTATCTTAACTAACAAGATACAAAGGAATAATTATAAAGGAATAGAAGGAATTAAGAGAAAACTGAGTATTTTAACATTTGCTTTCTGGGGTATTTTAATCCTTTAACAACAAGGTATTTGTCCTTAGTCACTCCAGACTTATCAGAGATTTGGAAGTCCCAGTTGTATCTTTTTTTTTAAAACTGCTCATCTGTTGGATTCCTCTCACAGCCAGGTGTGAGGCAGTGAGGCATGGAAATCTGCCTTCTTCTTCACCTTTTGGGCCTCCTGGTTTTTTGTTTTCAAGTATTTTAAAGGGATTTCTGTTCCTGCTAGTCACATGGTTCATTTCCCAAACCATTTAGCGCATTTCAAAGGTGAATGCATAAATCACCAAAGAGATTTTTGTGGGAAATGTAATTCCATATATAAGGTGCACTGGTGATGCCAGCTGGCTGTCCAGATCTACTGCACTGCATACCATTTGCAGGATTTCTGGACAGCTTATGTTTACTAAAGAGATTATTGCCAGAGGTTTCCTTGAGCTACCGTTTCCACTCTCCCATCATATGAATTTGTAAAAGCAAAGGTGAATGGTTTAGGGGTGAAAATTATGCTTTGAAATAAATGCATAATAAATCTAGATTGGATAGTGAAAAATATTACCTTATTATATCTCACTTTCACAGTCTCATAATTTCACAAAAGAAAACACCGATGACTGTTCTTGTTCTAGATTTATCCTCTGAGGTTTTTTCCTTTCTCTGGAATTTACATTTATCTTTTTCTGAGACTGTCAGAGGCCCTTGTTTCTGCCTTCAAAAATCTTTTGCATAGTGTCCTGCAATGGCACTGGTCCATGCTTCTGTCACAGCTCTGCATAATTCATAATCCTGGCATCCACCTCCTGAACAGTAGTGGAAAATATTCTGAAGATTAGGGGTTGCATCTACCCAAGCTCAAGTCACTGTTAAATTAGGAATTTTCAGATGTTCCCTTGAAATCAAATTTAAATATGGATTTTCAAAAATATTGCACATTGTGATATTTTAAAAAGTTCCCGGGCACATTAGGTTTCAAACACTTTATGAGAGTTTAGGCTTTGGAAATCTTATTTGGAAGATGTTTTTATGGGTATCTAACTATCTGGAGTGCTTCTGGAGTGCTTTTTAGGAGCATTTGCCCAATCATATAAAAATCTGGGTCTAGCTAGCACAACTGAAGAAATAAGCACATCAAGTGTATTTGTAGTCACTTCTGCTGACTTCCAGATCCTCAGCGTGGTGACAGTAGCCGTGTCACTGTACTCTGTTTAAACTCTCTGACTGCTGAGCTTCTGGAGGATGCAGTTGTAGCAAAGTACGATGCTCCTTATTAAAACTTCCTCACTACTTGCGAAGTGTTCTCTTCTATTTCCAGATAATAATTGTAAATAATTTTCAATTAATTTTTAAAGGAAATATTACATTAGGAAACACTCCTATAGATAGATAAGAGCTTCCACATATCAAAGGCCAACATTAATTGGTCATTTGTACAAATGTGAACATATCAACTACTTCATGTGTAATGTATTACTTCATTACTTCAGCCTTTGTATTTTAAGGATTCAAGCCCCTATGGATTTAAATTTTTGATGAAAAAGGAAAGATGTGAGACATTTAAATGTGTTATGTTTCACTCTGCCATAAATATGAAATCAGATTTATTGGAGCATTTTTCTCTGACCTTGGCCAGATAAGCCTCAAAGCAAGACCTTTTAGGTGCTGAAGAATAACAGTTACTCTTTCCTAGTATTTGTTGCAGTGAAACTGCTGCAAGAGCTGGTAAAAATCTCATTGGTTGATCCTTACCATGACATAGATCAATGTCTGTTTCATTAAGCTCAACTGGTGTATCAAAATGTTTCCTGGAGCTCACTGTGGAATTGTACAGCTATATACTCTAAGAAGCAAATATAAATTTTGTTATTGGTTCATTAAGATTTAAGAAAAGTTGTCTTCAGGCACTCACTCTGGGCTGAAGAGATCCAGTGAATTCTTTGGGATTTTTAGAAGATATTTTCCTTTGGTTCCTCTAGTGCATCATCTTATCTCTTAATATTAAAACAGTTATTTATTAAATAATAAATTAATTAAATTAATTAAATAATATTATCTTTAAATTTAGAAGAAATGGAATCAACTCATGAGTTGTCCTTGTTTATTTTCATTTACAGAGTTATTTTGTAATATGGCCACTAAAATCAAGGTTAAAAGCATTACCTCATGGCAATTATTTACTGGGATAAAGAAAACTCCTAATATTAGCAGAAGAAGAAGTTTTCAATAACTAGGAACCTAAATCTCTGGACAAAAATACTGAGGGCTAATTCTTTTTCATAAGAAGATCTTAGATTTCCCTATTCACTTCAACATCCTGTCTTGAGGGCTATAGAGGAGTACTAAGAGATATAGAGTAGTACTAACATACTGAAGAAAAACGTCTTTCACCTTTGTCTGCAAACCTCTCCATCTCAGCAGATTCCTTTATGAGTAGTGTCCTGTCTTATTTCTTTGGAGTAAAACACTAATTCTATGCAGAAGATTCACAAAGGAAAGGGTATCTTCAAGTAACTTTAAAATGCCTTTTTCAATACACCTAAAACATTGATCTACTGAAAAGCCTGTTAGTTCTGCCCAGTAAAAATGCCATTTGTGTGGGATCATGTCTCCATCTGTTGTGGAACTGTGTTAGTAGTGATAGGATAAATAATATAAGATGTACTGATATCCTAACTACTGAGAAGTGAAACAGGCTGGTAGTTCTAATCTAAATATACACACACACCTTCTTTGTAGAAACAGGAAATGCTTTGCATAAACATGATTTGAAATACAGACATGCCTTAACAAATCCCAGTTTATTAAAACGCTTACAGTTTATATTCCTTTGCCAAAAATGGCTGTCAACCATCGAATTATTAACTATTCAGATAAGCTCATACTTGGGAAGCAGATGGAACCCTCTCTTTCTCATCTAAAAAGCCAGCTTCTACAAAACACATATGATTTGACCAAACAGAGGGTAGCATCTTGTGTATAAGACAAGTGGATGTTGACCTCAGATCTTCCTGACTCCTGACACTGATTGCCTTGTTTTCTCTTTTCCAACAGAATATGGTGCTGCTTACTCCTAGGCTTTTTCAGTAAGGGTCTGTAAGGGTCCTGTAAGTAGCTGTGGATATCTGTATTTTCGCTGTCCCATAGTTTAGTGAACCTACCCCATCCTCTAACTCAGCTTTTAAAGAAGTTTTTTCCACACACACACTCACATTTAGTGCCTTTGCATTTCTGTTGCTTCAAATATATAATCAGGTATCTGCTCCACAATTAGCTCCTTGGTTTTACATGCTGTAATATGTGCTCACATTTTGCTTTCTGTACGAGTTGAAATAGAGAAATTCTGGTTTCACTGATGTGTTATTGACATGCTCTTCCATACAGTCCTTTTTCTGGATATTTCACATCTGAATTTCTTTCATTTGTTGACACTAAGAAGAGAGATGAAACACCACATTGCAAAGGACAGCAGTGGTTCTGCCATAGATTTCTTGACAGTCCATGACATTGCTGCAAAATCCAGGTAACATCTTACACAACTTGATGGGTTTTTCACTCCTAGAAAATGTCTTAATCTCTTGAATTTGTGTTAGGTCATACAGAATCATTTATTCCACTTGTGTCTTTCCAGCAAGTTCTCTGATTTGTTGAGATAAATTAACATTCTTCACAGTTGTACAGAACTGCTCACATCAGCTGCTTGTAGCTTTGATCTGTTTAATAGAAGAATTCAAAGAAATTGGAAATTATTATTTAAATATTAATACTACCTATATTATTGTTAGCAATAATAGTTATTGTTCTGTTTGAAATTTGAACTGCATGGCTTAGGAAATTTTCACTATTTTGCTTAGAGAGCTATGTGAGTATAGCTATCAATCACCTACGAGTCTTTTCTCATTGCGCCATTCACAAAATGTCAGCAATTATAAAGGCAGCTAAAAGGGACGTATTTCCACAGAACTGAATGTATTCTCTGAAAATAAATTTCACCTGAGAAATCTGTGAGAATTTGTTAGTGTCAAATGCCTTAAAAACAAAATTTGCCTTAAAGAAGAAAAATCTTATGATTATTTTTTGTTTTCAGAAACGGTAAAGGAATAGATATATTGGGCTTTTTCTGAGATATTGATAGTATGAAAATGTATTAATTTAATTTGAGTGTTGGCTGCTTTACTGGAATCTGCTAGGGATAATATTGTCTAATAATAGATGCTAAGAATTACAAGGTAGGAATCTATCTATCTCTAGCTTGTATGTTTATAGCAATTTGCCATAGAAAAAATTGCACAGCTATTTAAGCATTACTATGCAAAAGTTTTCCAAAGCTAACTACAAGAGTGCAAAACCCCATGAAATTTACAGTACATTCTGTACAAATTATTACTGTGCTGAAATAATTGTAACACTGAAGTCAACTTATAGCTGATGGTTAATGATGGTGACTTTATCCCCTCTTGGAATGAAGACCTGCTTTTCCATTCAAACTTTTCACATTTCTTATTAATTGCTAAGCAATCATTTGTATGCTGCAGAATGTTCTATTTTACCTACACAGACTGAATACTACCATTATGTTATTTTAACAGTGGTAAACTTAAAGCTGAATTAAGTCCAGATTTTTTTTGATAACAGTTTTTTTAATGAAAAAAGCACAAAGTACAAAGAACCCATAATGGTGACATGGGCACAAACACATATGAATATGTATAGAAATTCAAGAAATGATTAATGAACCCACAACCTCAGTCACTCAGATACTCCTTTTCTTAATGTACAGAGAAATTTATTTCTTAACTTGCATCTCTAACTTCCCCAGTTGTTCATGATGTAGAGGAAATATTTTCACTTGTGAAAAAACCACATTTAATTTCACATTTACACATGGAGGCCAGTAAGCAATTGACTGCTGTTCTTCCAGCAGAGATGATGCTGATGAGCACAAGTTCTCTTACAAAGATGAGCTATTATTAGGACTTAATGTTTTTTTTCACTGCAGAACATGCAGTCCTGCATAAGTTTTGTTCCTTGGTGAAACAATGTTTGTTCCAGCAACTGCAGACCTAGGATCATATTTAGGTTTTGCACTCTAAATAGAATTTATTGGTTTTATTTCCATTCTCTGCAGCCCTGAAGAAATTATTTTCCATTTTCTGTTACCTTTTGGTAACATGGCTTTTCTTCTTCCATCTCTTCAACCTAGTGCAACCTTTTAGTGAATCTCCACCTGAGCAACCTTCCAGTTAATTTTAAATTTCTACAGAAAAAAAAGAATGTCCATTTTTTTCCTCTTAATTTTTTGCTGCTTTTCTTGGTAGAGTGAATTCAGGAGCTACAAGATATGCAGGGCAACTTGACTACTTTTGAGACAAGTTAGCAATTGTGCCTTTATTCCTTCCCATGCTTGTGCTGTGCAAAACTGCAGTAGAAAAGGCTTACCTGCTACAAGCTCACTATCCAAACTAAAAATCCTTTTCATTAGTTGTCCTTTTTATTTTTAAATAACTTTTAGGTAACAGGATAGTAACCCTAGAGTCAGCTGGAGCCAGGACTAGAGAATAAATAGTTTTCCATGACACTTGCACACAAGATTGAAAGAAGTAGTGCCCACCAGTGAAAGGAAAAACAAAAGGTGGCTGTTATCTGGGGTGATCTAAAGCTGCATGGGCTATGATGACAATAAAATGCAAAAAAAAAGAATTATATCCTCAGATTCAATCAAGTAGAGCTGCATAAATTGAATTAGGGTTTGTCTTTTGTTCCATGTAAAACACATGAAAATTGTAGTTTTCATTTTTCACAAGCTTAAACATAAAACCTTCCAGGAAACCTTGATGATTGCAAAGCTTCTGTCTGCTTTGCATTGACAAAAGAGTATAGAAACACTACACAAAGCAAGAATAGCTGAATTTTCTTTCCTATAGTCAAAATATTTTCTACTGCCTACATTAAATAACACTTTTCAGTACCTCTCCTTGAAATGCTTTTTGTGCCAAGAAGATTTCCATAAAAATGAAAACAGGCTTGCAATATTTGCTTAGAGAAAAGCCCTCTCTTATCAAATAATGATACTGTTAGGAAATGTTCAAAGGTGTTGAGTGTGTTCTGCTGACTCATATCACACCGTTGCAAGCAACTTGTTACAGGAGGCAGGATATGAGACAGAGAGGAAAGTGAGAATTAGATTTTTAGGAATTCTCTCTCCTCTATCTATTTTAAAACGAAAACTGTGTCAGCTGATTGTTTATACTTCCATCTCAACTAAAATGATGGATTGGAGAAAGACAAGTATCCCTATATTTATTGTTGCTACATATATTAAGACTATCCTACAGCTGGCTGCAGTGAAGTTTTTCTCCCTTTTACGAGGGAGAACCTAAAGAGATCCATTAATCCCAAGCTTAACATGAGAAGAATCATTTGAGAAGTTTAATAAAGACAATTATTATTGCTATGGTTCTGCTGTCTTTTGCAGGTAACTTGCAGCTTTTTCTTTAACCTAAGCAATTATCATGAGTTCTTTGAATGGTTGTAATGTGAATTTATAGCAGATTTATACTTTTAAACTTTTGCCCTCCTGATCAGATATAGAGAGAAAGCATTCTGTTAATAGGCTTCTTCTCAAACTTTGTGCTTCATTGCATCAAACTCCATAAACAAAGGAAGGCTCTTATGTTTCTGATGATGTTCAAATAAACAGCAGCTAAAAAAAGATCAATTGGAAAACTGAATTATCAAGTTTTAAACATATTGGAATATCTTTCAGATACATTTCATGTCAGTTAAAGGAGCTTATTCCTGTGTAGCTCTTATCCTTTTTGAAATGCAAAATTATTATTCTAAGATGTAGATAAGATGCTGAAGCCAGACCACCTGAAGGAGAAACAAAGACCAAAAAGGAATTTAAAAATAAACAGCTGAAGGTTTGGGTTCAAACCTTACCAACTTACAGAAGAAGAAAAAATATAAATAAAGCAAATGTACTAGAGCAGTGCCACCAAGATTTTGTTTGAAACTAGGGGATATCAGTCATCCTTTTCAAGCCCAGCTCACATACTATTCAGTTATTGCAGGGTAATCGAGTACAGAGACAGGATTTCAGGCAGTATTTCTCATCAGAAACACAGTAATTCAGTTTGTCTTGAATGCCTGTGTTAATGTAAAGAGTTGGTGGCCAGACAGTTCAGCACACATTCCAGAAAATTCAAGCTCTGTATTCAAAGAATGTTTGTTTCACTCCTGCAAGCAAATGCATGCTGGATGTGATTATATTTATAAATTGAACAGAATTTGACTTTTAACATGGTACTGTGTTAAAAGAACTCCAGTTAGTGTAAAGACAATGGATAATCTCTGGAATCTTAAAGCACACATTTTTCTATTTAATTTTCTCAAGATTAGGCAGATATTCAAAATTACACCTATTAGGAATGTTAACTTTCTAACCATACATTGTACAGCAGTGGTGTGAAGAAACAGAGATGCTGCCAAGAGCTTCAGGCTAAATTATTTTGGATCCTAACTCATCAGGAGGCTTCTGTTCTGAAATGCTTCACAGAGCTGGCAGGAGAACCAAATAAAATAAATCAATAAACTCTTAGAGCTGGTTTTAATTGAAAAGTATTAACATTTCAAAAAAATATAGGGACATGAGGAATTTAAAAATAATGTAGTAGAGAAAATGCACAAACAAATCAATGTAATAAAAAACACTGAAGGAAAATCAAAACAACTCAGCTTAATTCTGGCAAAATATCAAAATGACAAGAATAAAATTTAAAAAGTCCTGACAACTGTGAAGAATGTGAGTGCATAAAGTATGAGGAAATATGGGACACTAACAAAGGTTTATTTTAAAAACCTTGAATGTTACCAACGTTGTATGAACACATTTTATGAATATTTCTACAAATGCTTATATTTGCTTTAGAAATGAAACTAGAAGCTAACTGAGTTGTCATGGTTACTGCCCCACAGATATAGCACATCAACAGTGGTGTTAGCTTTTTCTTTTTTTTTTTTTATCATTACAACAGTTAAGACATAAGAGTAATACTATTTTCAATATTCAGTTTTCTGTCTGACAATATGCCTTGAGCTCTTGCTATCCTAAGAAATCAATGTCAGGGAGTCAACATTCTGATCCACTCATATTAGTGTATTCAGATATGCAACTCATTCTTGGTGTTCATTCTGCATACAGTGGAACAGGGGGAATATTCTCCTGTTCACCTGATAAAGAAATTTTGTCTTTAATGGCATAGGCATAATCTCTCTACAATCTTTCCAACATATGTATTTTTAAGAATATTTGCATTTCTGCAAATAGTCCACAGTTTTTCCTGATATTCAAAGTAAAAGGTACTCATCAATTTTTCCAGAATCAGATCTGTTTTGGAGAGCGGAGGAGGATTTTCAGGCAACACCTTTCTTTATGTCTCACAGACTACATCTATAACTAGATGTGAGGAATTTAATGCAAGTTGGGGGAGTACTAATGAGATATTTCATCTTCAAATAATGGGGGGCTCCTCAGTAGGATAAAAACTCAGAGGAATATAAACTACATTTCAAATAGAGATCAAAACTTTTTATTTATGCCTCCCAGTTATTTTCTAGTAATAATAGTAATTAAGAGTTTTAAACCCCATTTTTTCTTAGAAGACCTTCTTGATCTCAGATAAAGTAGTGAGCTGTTCATTCATGCGGCCTCTTGGCACACCCCTGGTGAATTTCTAATCTTGCAGCCCAGCTGAGTCCTTGCCTCCTAAGCACTGATTTCCTTAGACTTGTTTCAATAAAATGACCACTTCATCAGATTTAATAGCATCTGCATGAATAGAATATGGTATCTTTCAGCACCACACTATCACTAGCAGTACAAATAACTACTTAACTATTCTTATTATCCTAGAGATTATCACTGCTGAGCTAGGTCCTTGTTAAAAGGTTACAAATCTTTATTCATTTAAGAGTTTTCCATTAAGCATTGCTTTAAAATTGTACTAAACATGGATAAGGATAAATGCAATTTATATATCCAGAACAGTCAATCCAGTTGCAACTAAATGTAGAATTCATAGATGAGAAAAAGATCTTTAGATAACCCTGAAGACTGTAAACTAGGGTCAGTCTTTCACCTCTATTAGCTTGCTTTGAGAAGAGGTGGTAGTCAAGGACTGAGTATTCACACAGTAATAGTCCTTCTTCTCCTCCAAGAAATATATTTTTTCTTATGGTCAGTCTTTCCTTCAGCACCTGCCAGGGGTCCTGCCCAGGTGCTTTTACTCCAGAGCCATCCAATCCTCTTTTAATGGGAATGAGATATTTTCAATTACATAGGTACTACTTTGATAGAGTGGAAGTTCTCCCTTCTATTGTAAGATTTTCCTTTTCACTAGAATGAAAGACTTGGTATTCTCGGTTGAGAAATGCTGAACTTCACAGAAGGTATCAATCTGTACATTAAAAAATACTTAATATAAACTCGCAGCCATATGAATTATATGCAGATTACCAGGAATAGCTGGTTAGTACAGACACTGTGGCAATCAGCCACACTGAAATGATTCATCCCCAGCCAATTCCTCTCGGCTTATTATGACAGCAAGCAGTTGTATTTCTCCAGACAGAAGTGTTTTTCTGCAACTTGCAGACTATTTGCATCAGAAGCAGTCTCTACACTCCCACTACTTCAAGTGTGTCTAACAGGGGACCCCAGGAATTAGATGCCAGCTGGCTGGATGCCATATTTAAGTTAGGCAAATTTTAATGAAACTATAGCAGGAAGCTCCATTCCAGGGCCAGTCGGCTCTTGCAACTACAAAATCTCTGACTTTAAAGCAAGTATTGTTAGAACAAAAAAAAAAAAAAAAAAAATAAAGTATTTACAACCCCCTATTATCAGTCTCATTGATTCGTGGTGGGAAACGCTGTCTTTGACAGAATCTGCCAAATCAGGTTGTAACACAGGCTGTGCAGCTTATATGCATGATGCATTGATGGTGTATCTAATTCAAATTGTTATTTGTAATTACAGCTTAATTGTCAGCAATCATAAACATTTGAACAATTCCTTTTATGACATGAAATATATTATTTAGGAGAGACATCTGAAATTTGAGCTTCCTTATTTTGTCTCTTTCCTTCCTCTGCACCTATAAGTTTGAGTAGGCATATTTAATCAACTAAATTGTAATTTAATTTCCCAATGTGAACTATTAATTTAAGATATAAGTGTTGAACTGCATTTTTCTCTATGCCTCTCCAATTCCACAACTTCATTTATTTTTGTGTCTGATGGGAAAAAAACCTCAAACCCCACCAAAATACCACTCCCCTCAAACCATTCCTTGATTTTCCATCTTCCAAACACTTAAATAGCCCTCTAATACCATAAAAATAATAAATATGATTTTACATAAGAATTTCCCTTGTGTTGATTTTGAAATGCTGAATCCTGTATTACAAACAAAAAAATCAACTTACATATATTTGATTGAAATTAGTTACTTCTATGAAACAGAATAATTTTTACTTTTATCAGTAAAAGTTTACACGTTAAGCTTTTGAGGAATGCAAACCAATTTACAAATCTAGAGAACTCTAATACAAGATGAAGTAAATTATTATACAGATACAGTTCCTTTTAAAAGAGAATAGCTTCACTTCAAGAACCAATAGAGCAGATGACAATAAATGTAATGTCCCTATTCCAAGAAATGGAACATTTCACACAATTAGCTTCTGTACTCAACATTGTTTGCTGTGGCACATGACAACTGCTACCCAAAATACTAAAGTAAAGGGCAATAGAGATGGTTATTCTTCTCCTTTCAGTAATTTTAATATTTTGAAAAGCTCTGTGAAAGTGGAATTAAAAAGTAAAAATAAAATCTAAAGATGCTTATGACATGAGACAGAAAAATGTGATGAAAAAATATAATGTTAATGTTTTGATAAATTTCAAAATATAAAATTCAAGATGAACATGAAAATATATTACACATTGAACAGCCGAAATGAGTTTTTGCACCTTTCTACAGTTTCACTACTATTTGGAAAGGATTTTGACTATGAAAACCTGTCTTTTTAGACTAAGAAAATAATTCCTCTGATTATGGCATATATGAGACACCCTACCTGAAAACTTTTAATGCATTCTTTATTCATCATAAGTAGTTCAATAAGGCTGAACAATAAAACCACCACTTTTTGCTTCTAGCACATCAAAGTATTTTCCTTTTTTTTCTATTCCTTTTTTTTAAAATTTTTTTACTAAGCACTATTTGGAAAAAAACAAATACAAAAACAAAAAGAAAAAAACAAACAACCCTACAAACTAATTTGTTGCTACATCATGGAAATAAATATATTTAGCTATTGGAATTCCAGATCCACCAGATTTCTTACCCAGTGTTGCATTCCTTACTGGGGCAGGTGGGTAAAGCTTTACCTTTACCTGCAGTGAGCAGAGGCATTACCTGCTTTCCAAGAGGGATTCAGTGGAAATATGTTGTCCATGCGGAATGACTGGATGGGGATCTGCCATGAGCAGGTTCCTACTTCAGAGCCCTCAGCTAATAAACAGATTTTGGTGCTTTGGGTAAAATCCATGGGCCTATGGGGAGGGGTTCTTTTAGTGCAGGTTATCCTAAAGCTTTAGTGTCAGTGTTCCACAGGTGTCTGTCTAAAATCAGAGAGGTCCTAAAAATATTAGAAAATATTTTCCTTCAGAACACTTTGATTGCTCTTAAAAGTTTTTGTTTGTAGGTATTAAGTAACAGATGCAGGCTTCTCCTGACATCTTGTTTTGCATCTGTGATAAAACCTCAAACAATACCTAGATAATCCTGTCCTGTAATACCTTTATCCTAGTAAGCATCATTTCTGTATTTCTTCTCTATTTCTTTTTTCCCTAGTAAATTTCTAGTACATACATATACTAAATAAAATAACACAGGATATTTTATAAAATTTTAAAGCACCATATTCTCAAAAAAAGATAGATTATTTTAATGTGGTTTTAAATAAAATAGTTTAACTTTTAATTCCCACTTAAGGTAAAACTAGTATTTTTTTTAAAAGTGGAAAGGCTTCTGTACTTATCTGGGTGGCTGAACAAGTAATAGCTTACGACTTATCTTCAATCCATTTTAATTTTGTTCTGTTTGTTCTTTAAATTTCTACATTAATTTTCAGATGCTGCACCGTTGGGTTTTTTCCTCCTCCCTAGAACAGGATGGAAAGTTAAAATTCAGGAAACTGTTGTTTCTTTCTATTTTAGGTAGGAATGGTGGCAAGTTTTCTGAAAGGGAGTATAGAGGTGCTGGTTCTCTGGTTCATCGAGGTAAACAGCTGCAGTGGTTTAACCCTTGCTGTGCCTTGGCTGCCTGCTCTGTCCTCTGTGCAAAGCCCCACTGCCTCCATTCAGGCTGTCAGGGGCAAACACCTGCCTGAGCCACAGTAGCTGAATTTTGCAGCCAGGGCTCCCTTAGGGAGTTACCCTCTCATGTGGCCACACCAACAGGAACTCTGTTACATCTTAAAAGCTGTTGCAGGGAGATTTTCCAGGTGTTATCTGTTAATGGAGCCTTATCTGATGTTGGTTTTTCAATAGAATATATGCTTTTCCTCAGTCTAGGAGTCCAAACATCAGCCTGTGGAGCAAGAGGTCTGAATTGTCTCTAAAAATAAGAGAGCCACTGTGTTGAGCTCTGTAAACACTTTCAATTAATTTCTTTATTTACAGGAAATGAAGTGTTGATTTATTATTCACAGTGATTATTGCATTTTTCCTGCTGATGAAACAGGACTGTCAAATTATTTTGAACTCAGTTGATGAAAACACAGTATAGATACGCTTATCATTGTAGTAATGCACCCCCCACTCCTGAGTGGGCATTTCTATATTAGGAAGTTTAACTGGAAAGTTCTGTCTTTTTCTCTTTGTAATTGGCTGAGTGCCAGGAGAGAAGCACCTGTTGGTCTTTGTTGCTGTTTGTCAAAACTTGTACCCCTTTCTATTGGCAGAGTTCCAATAGGCCCGTCCTTGACCGTCAAGGAGAAAAGGGGACAGAACAAAGGAACCAAGGGCATTCTCGAGGTGTTGTAGCAGGTGAAGGATCTATCCTTTCACGGTGCTCGGCTTTTGTCTTCTGTTTTGCACTATTTCAGTTATTTTATTAAACTCTTTTGATTTTTCAAGACACACTCAACCATGCTGTCTCGCTAATTATTTTTCAGCCAACTCTCAAGGGCTGGACCCTCAGAGCTTATGGGGCATCCCTTGCCATATATCATGACAATGGAGGGAAAAAAGATCTCCATCCCTCTGAAAAGATTGTATTATTGCCACAATGATGAAGTAGAGCCTATATGATTTTGCTTTTTTACAGTAAACACATCCCCCAAGTATTTTATAATGCAGCTTACGTCTTATGTAGGAGGAAACTTTTACCACTAACTTGACAAAACATATAAGAAAACATTTTCTGACTTATGCATATGTGTCAGTGGAAAGCTGAACATGAGCCAGCAGTGCCCTGGCAGCCAGGAGGGCCAAGCGTGTCCTGGGGACATCAGGCCCAGCATGGCCAGCCAGGCAAGGGAGGGGATTGTCCTGCTCTGCTCTGCTCTGGGGAGGGCTCACCTCCAGTGCTGGGGCAGTTTTGGGTGCCATAACATAAAGATGATATCAAGCTATTACAGTGTCTAAAGGAGGCCACAAGGGTGGTGAAGGGCCTTGAGGGGAAGCCCTGTGAGGAGCACCTGAGGGCACTTGGTCTGCTCAGCCTGGGGAGGAGACTGAGGGGAGGCCTCGCTGCAATTACAGCTTCCCCGTGAGGGGAAAAGGAAGGATGAGTACAGACCTCTTCATTCTCGTGACAGGAGTTGAAGAAATGGCATCAACCTGAGTCAGGAGAGGTTTAGTTAAGATGTGTCAGGAGAGGTTTAGTTAAGATGTCAGGAGAATATTTTTCTCCCAAAGGATGGTTTGACACTGGAACTTATTGCAGGTTTTCCAGGGAAGTGGTCATAGCACCGAGCCTGTCTGAGTTCCAGAAACATTTGGATGATGCTCTCAAGTGTGTTTCTTGGGGTGTCTTGCACAGGGCCAGGAGTTGGATTCGATGATCTTTGTGGATCCCTTCCAATTCATCCTAATCTATGGTTCTCAGATTCTATGATACACTAATCTGTAGTGCATTGTTTGATGTTCCTGTTAGAACTGCTTAATGTTTTTGCATTCCTCAGCATTGACAGGTGCATCTTTCTCACATAAAGATTGACCACAGCTTTCTAGAATTCTGCCATAATCATGTGTGGATCTAGAGCACTAACCTCCAGACTTATTGTACAATGAACAATATAGATAGAAACTGAACACATTTTAAACTCACAATGCACAGAGCAACTGTCATTAGCTTGAATTTTTCATTAGGATGGTGTTTAAATCCAGTTTCTTTTGTTTCAGTGGACAGGTCTTTCTCCCTGTGCCACTGTAGACTTTGACTCCAGGTAGACCAGTTTATTAGACACCGTGGCCTGTGCTGAGATTTGCTGGCATCATTGGAAATGAAAATAAATTTAAATTCAGGTATTACTTGAAACAGCTAGGTGATCTAACTTTCCAGATCCCCAATACAAAGCCTATTTTGGATAATATACAATATGAATATCTTGATGGAATTTCGACAAGTGACATAGATTTCTAAGAAACAACCAAAAAAAATTATGTACTATGTACAGTCACAATCTGGTCAGTACTATATACTCCATCACTCCACTCCTCAAATGGGGGAGCCTTCCAGGGTAAGATGAGCCAGAATGGCAGTCTTCACCCAGTTAGAACTAAATCCAAAATTCAGGAATCCTAGCCTAAAATCTGACTGACTTTCCTGTTCCTAATAGGAATATCTGAGAGCCATAGTTCCACTGCCATGAGAATCAACATTCTGACTGTGCATCCTTTGACTTGCATGGTTGCAAAGACCTGAAGAACCTCTCCAAAGCTGCTGTTGTTATACTCACAGAAGAAAAAAATTCCAAAAGGGCATAATCCACTCAGGTTCACTAAACAAGTCACACTGATCTGCCTGTGTTTGTAAATCTGCTGACTAAGCACTGAGAGTAAAAGCTGGTCTCTCCTCAGTAGCCCATACTGTGGGGTAAAAAGGAAAGCTACTTTGCCATATCCTCCTCATGGCTGCCATCCTGTGGTTTTAAGTGAAAATTGTTGAAGGTGCTCAAACACTGCTGAGTCTCCAACTGAACTCCTCCATATAAGAGCTGAGCTCACAGGGGTGCAACTTAGAGTGAACCAACTGCACATGAACCTCACTGGTGGCTCCCAGCGTGGATTTTCCTACCCAAATGATCACTCTCATCCTCAAGAAACCTGAAAAATATGGACAGGGAAAGAAAAAAAAAATAACCTTCCAAAACCTCGAAACTCTTGCTGTCTTCAGCATCCCAACGTGTTTTTCAGCACAGGGAGAGTCACAGAGGATGTGGAGGTTGGAAGTGGAATCTGGCCTTTTTTTAATGGTTCCTTATGTTTCATCACCTTTGAAAGTCATTTTCCAGATATTCAGTGTGGTTTCAGAGAATTTTTTTCAAGCACAAGAAAATATATTAACTTTCTGTCTTAACGTTCGCTCGGAAATTCATTCTTCTGAGCATTTTGAAAGAGCTTTAGACATCAGACTCATTTGAAGAGAACACAAGCTACATACCAGGACAATACAGGCTACAGCAATACTTTGGAAGAAAGCTAATGTATGAAACATTGAGTATCTTTAGCATATATAAATTATATTCAGTGAAAACTATAGGTAAAAAGATTTCAGTGTAATCAGCATAGCTGTGCCAATACCCAAATGACATGAATCAACTTAAATTGCAAATCTTTCTCAGTGAGAATTAACCAAAATACACCCATGTAACCATTACCATCTCTGTTTTGCTAAATGTTCCCAGGATGTTGCTGAAGCCAGGAAACTAAGCAGAAAAGCAATGCTTTCTTTGTATCTCATGATTTACCACGTCTGTTTTAAAAGCAGACCTTTTGATTTGATGTACAAATAGTAAATGCACTCTGGGGATAGTTTCCAATGGATTTCTCAAGCTTATCCATCTACTTGAAACACTTAAAGGCAAATCACTTGACAAATATTTCCTCTCAAATACTACAAGGAAAACATTTTAAAAAGGCATTACATCTTTTTACAGACCTGGAACAAATTTAAGCATTCAGTCAACCCTTAAAATAGCTATCTCATAAGACCTAAAATAGCTCAGCAAAAAAAGAACCCAAATCATTCAAAACTAAGTTAAATAAATCCAAATTCTTTCTTGAAGGCTCAAGATGCCAAAAATTAGTAACAGTCAGTACCAAGTTATCGTAAGTACTCTCAAATAATAGAAGGGCAAAGTAACTTGAAAAATCAGTGCATAGATTAGGAGATGCAGAGAGAACTCTTCCAAAAAATGTCATGTGTTCTAGCACATCTGAAGAAATAATTCTTAAAATACATTAGAAAACTTGCAAGGACCAAATTGTCATAATACAATGAACAAGACAAAGCAATTGATTAGATTTGTGGGCATGGAAAAACTTGAAAATTATATTAGAATTCAGCAAATATAGCTATTTACAGTGGTGCTATTTTCAACTAGCATTCTACTACTAAGGCGTATGTGTTGTGATTAAAAAAACAACAGCAAAAAAGAAGAAATCTGGAAAACTGGTGGTGTTTCAAGAAAAATTGGATAGCAGAAAGCATGCTTGACTGGGCTGACTATCTCCTCTTTTCTTCTGCCAATAATCTTCATGCCAGTGAATAATAAAAGATGGCATGTAAAAGTATGACTGCCAGCAGCTAGTCACTCTAGGGTTTTCAGTTTAAAAAATTAGAAGAAAAAGAAGCATTAGGCTATATATCTATGGTTATATAGCAACTGTGAAGCAGAGTGCATCTTTCAAATGAAGATGTAAATATCAAGAACAATGCATAAATATTACAAGTCAAGAAAAGAATTTGTAAGAAAAAACGTTCTTCTACACACCCTTCATGTTTAATATTCACCTTTTTCATCATTGTTTATCAACTTTCTTTTCGGTTTATTGACATAAAATTGAATATTTTTAAAATTTACTCCAAAGCATCTTTGAGGTCTCCAGATATTTATCCATTGCCTGAAAATGAGCATGGAAGTTCTCCAATAACCTTACTAGTAAGTACTTTGTTAGTTGATTATACCAAGATAAAACCAATTAGGAAGATATATTTTATAAATATTAATAACATCCAGAGACCAAATTATCTCAAAATTGCATAGAAACAGAAATTATATAGTCATAATCTTATCTGAAAGAAAACATTACCCATTACTTTTGTGAAAACTAGGAGAGGAAAAATTAATTCAATAAAATTATGATGAAATTGCAGTGGTTAATTTCACAGCCAGGAACTCAAAGGCTTGATTTACTTTCGTTTTTCAGTAGAGAACTATACCTCCTAGATTTAGAAGTTAGGAATTAAAATTGATTTTTTTTCTACTAATATTACTATGAAAATAGACAGAATTGTGTAAAATTATTTCAGACATTATGTCTAAGACATAAAGAGGATTTCCCTATGTATTCAGTTGTCTTCTCATGTTAAGAAAGCTGGTATCTTAAATACTCTATATTTTTCATATTATATGCTATATGCTTTGCAGAAAAGGAAGAAAAATGAAAGTTTACTTATCAATGTAGAAGATCAAATGAATAAAAACCTTTTGAATTCAACTCTGTAAAATTTGAATTAAAATAATTCTAAGAACATTACAGTCAGACACTCAAAGGCATTTAAATGTCTAAAAATAGCTGTCAATAGGGTTTTTCAAGAGAGCTTAAGAAAGTTAGGAACTTAACTCCCACCTTAGAGCTTCGTAATGCCTTTGTCAGAGCTCACTTGCTGAAGAGAGTCCAGCACAGGGTCCCTAAGCACATTAATAGATTGAAGAACTCCCGATGAGGAAGAGCTGGGAAAGCTGAGCCTGCTCAGCCTGGAGAAGGCTCAGGAGAATCTTAATGTGCATAAACGCCTGCAGGGAGGGTGAAAAGAGGATGGGGCCAGGCTCCAAAGGTGCCCAAACTCAAACACAGGAAGATCCCTCTGAACTTCAGGTACCAATCTTTCAGTGGGTGGGGGGGTGACTGAGCCCTGGCACAAACTGCACAGAGAATTTGTGAGGTCTCCCTTTTCAGAGATGTTAACAATTTATCCAGATGTGGTCCTGGACAATCAATCCAAGAAGGGTTGGATCAGGTGGCCACCAGATGTCCCTTCCACCTTCAACCCATCTACAGGTTTTTTTACACGGTTCAGAAAGGTGAAAAAGGAGCTTAAAGAAAAGTATAGCAGGCACAATAAACTTTATACAAAAATATCTTTACATTTTAAAATACTTAATTATCCACAGCACTATACTGTAATGCATTTCAGGGAGAACAAATATTCAAGCTCACACATGCAGTATATCTTCCTCTGCCTATGAAGATGATCCTATGCATCATCATTCCTTGAATACATTCAACATCCAAATAATCTATATAAGGAAAAATACAGAAATAAAAGAAAATGAATGGTAAGGTCAGTTAAGTACAATAATTTCTGAAATGAGATGCTATGTTACTTTCTAAAACCACAGGAGTAAAAGCAGTGACTAAGACTGTAAATTAAATGTCTCCTGTAGGCAGTGACAGGGGTTTTTAATTTCTCCAGATGTCTGTGCAGGTGATAATCAAACCACCAGTACTAGAACAGAAAGGTAGTGTTGCGTCCCTCTCAAGGCCAAACAGTTCATTAATGTAACAATTCTTGCAGCTCCACAGTTTTTGGCAGTGGCCAAAAGATGCTCAGGGCAGGATGCAAGAACAGGGTGAGCATGGCATAAAACTTCCTCAATGTATATAGGTTTTGACTGCAGATCATTGAACTTCAAAAGGAAAAATTTCAATATTAAATATTTTAATTAAAATATTAAGAACAACCTTACATGTGTTTTCCTACTTTACTTGTCTAGACTCTGATATAATGTATAGAAAAAAAATCTGAATTGTAACGTCTTGTGGCAGAAGGTTTCATTATTTAATTACATATTTTTGTTAAAAAAATGGTTGGCTTTTTTTTTTAATGCACTCTGGAGTTTTGTTCCTGTTCTTTGCTTGCTACTTAAACAGCTACTTAACATTAGGCACACACATAATCCTTTCATGAGAATGTAAATTAATTATATGCTTGAATATAAAGCTAAATTACAGTTTGTATAAAAATATTTTTACTCTGCAGATTTACAAAAAGTAACAAGAGTTACAGGCAACTAGAAATTCTGCCTAGTTTTAATCTTGCTCAAATTGTTCTATGAAAGATTAGATCACACTCCTGCTTTGCAGCTTATCTTTTTGTATTGCTGAGCTGTACAATCATTAATTGTGTAATCATTTGGAATCAATTTCTTTCAGAAATTTAAGTTTAAAGACGTTGAACTAAAATGTAGAATCAATAGGGAGGATGTGCTGATTTTCAGAAGTTTCACTTCTCAGACTGAGTGTAACATAATTTCTCATCACACAGGACTGAACACGACCAGGTTAGGTAGTGATTCTCAGAAGTAGTGCCCCTGCTTCTCTCATGTAGCATTCTGGGTGAACTGAAAAAGGGAGAACAAAGAGCTGCTTGCAACCCAGGATTTCCTCTGGTAGACTTGTTCCTGAGAGCAGCTCAGATCTAAGGTAGAGATCAGACAGAGGCACCATCATCAGTAGCTGTACCCCATTAACTTCAAATCACTTGGATCCAGGAGCAGCCTCACAAGCTGAAGGCAGAGAGTCATTCCCACTGTCCTCAGATCGCAGGAACATGCACACACAGCACAACGGGCTGGAAAGGTGCACTAGGGATTTCATGGATACTCATACTTTCCTCCAAAAACAAACTCTATATTTAAACTGCTTTTTCATATTCTTTTCCTGAGAACCATGATAAGGCTTAATATTTTATATTTACATTAATTTGCATTTCAATTCCTTACTTCAAACTCAACTACACAACTGCTGTCATTGGCCATTGAAACAAAGCACACAATAATACTCAGAAAACATGGCAAAATCCTAGTAAAAGAATATACATTTTTGTTTACAACATTTTCTAAACTTGAACTTTAGCTATAGAAATATTTTGCACCAGAGCTTGTTACTTACTGTCAAGTTCTTTTTGGTCCCCTGCTGTTGCAGTAATGCATTGCTAAAGACATGCATTTCTGAAGGAGTTTTATTTTTGTCTCCCTACAATTTACTTCTATGGGTAGACATCTGAGTATCAGTTAATAGGTAGTCTTTCATTTCCACATTTTTAAATGATGTTTCAGATTTAATTGTTTCTCATTGATGCTTTTTTCTTTTTTTTTTCTGAAAGAATAGAAGAAAAAAAGAAAAAATCATGATGTAGAGCAGGGGAGAATTAAATAAGAAGTTTATAAAATAATAATGATCGGAGTAGGCACCAGAGACCATTAATGCTTGTTGCACAGGTATAGATGAATGACGTAGAACTTGGGAAAAAAAAAACTCAAATAAAAGATTACCCAGATGCAAACCATAGAGAAAGAGCAGTGTTTGAGAGAAGACATGTAGATTGAGTGAGAAAAGTGGAAGCAAAAGCTACTGTGATCTGATGACAATACAAAGGACTAATAATGAGTCATTAGTTGTGATCCTAACTCATGCAAAATATACTGTTCAAATCTTCTGCCAATCATGAAAATTAGTTGCATCTTTTAATCTACCTGCTGAGCATTTGATGAATTCAAGGTCCTTATCTTAAAAAGCTTTTGAAGAAAAGCTGAGAGAGATAAGGAGGATGAGTTTTTGTTTTGGTTTTTTCATTGAGTCATCATGTGGTACTTCACCCTTTGTGCACAGGACAACATGTTTGGGACCAGTGGAAGATAAAGCTCACTGATGCTAGAGGAGTCCATTGTGTGACTCAAGTTGTGGTAATTAAATTAATAGGACATTCAAACTCATAGAGCAGTATGATTGATCTACTAAAATTCCGTTAATTCACTATGCTATAGTTAAGGAAAAATTCAGGTTTTGCTCTAGGCAGGACTGAGAAAAATTTAGTCTCTGTTTTAGTAAATACTTATTCATGTAGATTCCATTCCTTGCACCTGTATTATTGGTCTCAGAAGACTTAAAAATATATAAACTTCTATTTTTCTTCTTTAGCTGTACTCTAAGCTACTCTTTATCCAGTTTTTTCACTTTTACAGTGCTGTGCTTGACCATGTATGATATTTTCATATCACAAATCAACAATATAATGACAGCAGTTGGATACACTCAAAATGGCACAACTAAAACCAAGGTCTGCTTCTTTGTCCAACTGATGCTGTATTGAAGAGTAACACTTCAGATTCAGCTACTGTCCTGACCTCCACAAAAATGTTACTAATGTGCTATGTAAAGGAGGAGCTAGAATATTAATAAGACACCTTAACTTTCACCAACTAGAGTTTGCTTTATAGATAAAAAAACTTGGCTTTGCACATTGTTTGTTGTTTTTTTTTCTTTTTCTTTTTTTAATCTGATTTAACTCCTTTTAGGGAGTTTTGTTATTGCACTAAGAGCTGAGACATGGAGGATTGCTACAGAGGCAGCCTTTTGTGATTTGATTCTTATTTCTCATGATGAGGCTATGATTGCTCTTGGGGGGACCTGGCTTTCCAGAAAGGAGAAGAACACTATAGTGGGAAGAGGGATCTATGCCAAAGGCAATATTGCTCACTCATACTACAATTGTAGCTCTGAAAGCCCAAATAACTGTTCATATCTCTCCTTTTGTTGTTAAGCATTGCAGCAAATCACTTGTTTTTCTTGTCCTGAGGCTCCAACTGCTTTCATGGTTATTTCATTGCTCTGTTTCTACCTTGCTGCATGTTTTCTACAGATGGGTACTTTCCTTGACTATACTGTCAGTGCATAATGGCCCTTGGCACTTCCACTTTAGTGCCACTACATTTAATGCAAAAATGCTTCAGGCAGCTGCAACTTGGCTGCCGTATTTTCTTAGGGCCAAATGGTTTCCTGGTGCACAAAAATTGTGAAAAAGAAAAAATGCACTCAGGATCTCTGTGGATTGCCAAGTCAATTAAAAAGGTACAAACATACGCAGTCACTCAAGAAAAAAACATTTCTGTGTCCTGAGAATTGTATTTTGCATCTGTAATTACTACAACCAGTTATCAAGGACAGTCAACTGGGTTTAACATTACCTTTTGAACATTCCAGGATGCATTCTGACTTGAGACGCTAATTCCAAAGTTAATTCTGTTTTGCTCCAGGAGGTATATGCCATTATGATCTCAGTAAGAAAGAAACTCGGAAAATCCAATTTATTAGAGCTTGCACAACAAGGAGATAATATCATGGATAATCTTAAATCTCTATGGAACTCCAGGTGGTTTTGCTTCTCATGGGTCTCCAATCCATGCACACTGGGCAGACCTCATCCATAGAAAATTCTCCTATTTCAGTCACTGGAATTTGTTCTTATAAGATAATGCATTTACAGCACAGTGAAGTACAGTACAAGCACAGCACAGGCTTGGTCACATCCATGTCAACTTTCATGTGGATGGCTGACTCCTTGGTGTACTGTAGTCTCCTAGTCAGGATCAACATGACAACTTTCTTACAGATGCATACATTTGTGCTGCAACTTATATGTATTTTTATATATATAATTAGATAATGAATATGTATAATGGAAGTTGAGCTGCAGTGTGATAGATGTCATGAGTGTTGTCATCTTGAGTTTTGAGATAATTTGTCAATGAAGCAGGGGAGAATCAATCTTGTTTCCAAATTGTTTTCTAAGTGTCAGCCTAAGTCCCTAAAAGAACAGAGGAGCCAAGTATCAGAATGTGATATTGAAGAGTCATCAAGAAGAGACTACAAGGACCATGAATTGATATGTGCTTCATGGGCTGAAAACTGTTAACACTGAGAAAACATGAGCTGGCTTGAAAATGGTGGTGAAAACAAAAAAATCCACCCATGTTCTTCTCTCCAGAAGTTTGTATTTTAGAACACCCTAAGTATGACAATACTTTGAGTAAGATAATGCACTTAGTGCCTGGTGCTTTATGTAGCTCTAGACAAGGATCTGTTGCTTGGAACACAACCAATCACAGACTCCTGTACACAGTGTCCTTGTGACCCCCAGTCAAGGGCTTACACCTGACCAGGCTTCAGGACCAACAGTGTAAACTGTGCTCTCCAGTTCAGGTTAGGAGTTCAACAACTCTCACTGTTCATCACAGAATACACAGGTCACGTAATCTCATACTTAAGAGACGGACTCAAGAAATTGCAATGAAATTAGCATTGTAACCACAGCAGATTACCCAGTCCATTTGGACAATTCCACTCATCATAAAAAAAATTTGAATACAGGGTTAGGGTTAGGGTTATGATTAAGGTAAAGAATGAAAAGAAAAGAAAAGAAAAGAAAAGAAAAGAAAAGAAAAGAAAAGAAAAGAAAAGAAAAGAAAAGAAAAG
>VZUI01047672.1:0-44685 GCA_013401135.1 Cettia cetti | reverse complement strand
GGGGGGGGGGGGTGGAGGGGGGGGGGGGGATGAGCGATGAAAGAGATAAGGAACACTACCCTACCCAGTTTTAACAGCTGGGCCATTATCAGAAAGCATCCATGCCCCTCCCCCTGTAGTTACAAGAGACAAAAAAACCCACAAAAAACAACTACATTTCCCAAACTGCTTTCAACAGATGAAACAGAATACACATTTTTTGGTTCCGTAACCCAAGACACTCATGGACAAAGGCAAGGGGATGAAATGAACACAGGCAGATTGGACAGAAAATGCATTTCCAGAAATTCAGTCTCATCTTTTCACTGACCTCAGGGAGACTATACCAGTGATAATTTTGCTCCAAGTGTAGCATGGTGATGACTTTAAATGGCTGTGCCAGTTGGCAGGAGAAGCAGAGAAGAGTCTAACAAGGAGAGGTGCTTGGAGCATGTACAAGCCCAGAAAGGCTTCCCTGATTTTGTCCTGTTAAAACATGGAAAGTACTGAAGAAAAACCAAACCACCCCTTCCCTAGAAGCTTGGCTGGACTAATATTCATCTATAATTCATGCATACCTAGCCCTTGCCAAGAACTGCCTAAGAATAATCAACGTGACTTCCCCAGTGTCTTGGGTTATGGAACCAAATAACAAAAAGTGTATTCTATTTCATCTGTTGTAAGCAGTTGGGGAATTTTTTTTTCTTTTTCTCTTGTAACTGCTGGGGGAGGGGGGCAGATGCTTTCTGATAATGGCCCAGCTATTAAAACTGGGTGGGGCAGTGTTTCTTATATCTTTCACCACCATCCTCCCTCCACGGGGATATCTGCTGATAATGGGCCATTAAGGCTCACCAATCACATGGCACATTACATCATCCCATGGGGAGATGCTCCACCCGGGGGGGGGGGGAGGGGGGCAGCATTCCTACCTAGATAAAAAGTGAGATGTAGGAACACAAGAACATCCTGTTTTCCACTGGATCCCAGAGGAAGATCGGACCTATCTCATCATCACTGGACCCTTGCTTTTCGACGGGATCATTTCGACTCCACAGAACCGCATCTGTTACTCCAGGATTCATCTGGACTGCTTCTAACACCCTGATTGCAAAATTATAATAATTTGGAGGGAGGGGGGGTTTACATTCTCCATTCCAAGAAAAACTCCAGCTTTCCCTGGCAGATACCTGTCTTTCTAAACCAGGACACCCAGCCACCTCACTCTCTTATGTACACAACAGGATCATGTATTCCATGTATTATATCCCAAGAATAACCTCACTGGCTGGTAAACATCCAAAGTACTTATTTTATTATACACCCCTCTCAGACCCTGAAATAAAGACACTGTGTGATGACAAACCAGTAAGGGAGGCTTCAAAACATCATTCCAGAGACTTAGATAAACACAATTATGGTCTTGTCCAGTGTAGTAATGCATTTCCAAACCCAAGCAAATGTTTCTATATAAGGAAAAGAGTTTCAGTTTACATGTAAGGAACATGTAAGGAACCTAAACTAGAATTTTCCATAGCCTTCTCATAGTAATTGGCCCACAGCCAGCACTGGACCACTGGTTGGGGTTTAGAAAGGTCTCTCAAAGCCTGTAACAATTTCTAGTGGCACCAAGCCAAATTATTCCTTCTAAAACATTAAATATTTATAAAGGTGCCCAAAGGAGCTCAAGTGCTTTTTGTAGGATGTCTTAGCAAGGTATCAGAGGCTTCTCTGACACCTGTGCTTGGCTTTTTCTTTTGTTTCTCTATCATTTGTTAATTTACATTTTATTGAAACCTTTACTTTACAAAGCACTCCTAAAGAGCCATCTCACAATTATTTTAAGCATTCTAAATAGTGCAGGACACCCTCTGAGATTGATTCATTTACAAGGGGCTCATAATGCTCTGGCCATGTGTTAAACTGTATCAGTCCAGATTTCCTATGAAGCTCTGCTTCCAAAGGAGACAGCCTGGGAATTCAGGCACTGAATGCTCCTGCTCAGACTGAGGAGGTCTCAGCAGGAGCAGTCCCTGCTGTACCCACCTACAGAAGCCTCTCAAGCATAGAAGAAAGGAATGAAATCTAAAATGTCCTCTTTTCCTGAGTCTAAAATCAAAAACCATTTGCCAAGATGTTAGCATTTAGGTGTTACTCAAAGGTCATGATGTTCAGTGTGAGCTCTACTACCTTATAAGGCTCATAAATGTCTGAAGGGGTCATGAAGTGAATGTCACTTTGAATTTCTGTAAAGGCCAGTTGATTATCATGGCCCAGAGTAAGGTGCTACTTGACCTACTAAGAGGGTGACTGCATGAAGATTCAGGCTCAGGAGTTTCTATGCATAGATGCACTTTTCATGCCCTGTATGCTGTAACTTACTGGGTATTTCTGCCTTACTCGAATTTATTATCTCTAATTTCTGTCAGTTTAGCTCAATCTCATAGGACAAAATAATAGGCCTTTACGAAAGAAGGCATGCAAAAATATAATTGAAATGTATACTGTCCAGAATTCAGACAATTCAGACTTTTTTTTCTATTCCTTTGCCTCTATTTGTGATTTCTTCTGTTAAAAAAACAATCACACCCTGACAGAACAGATTCAAGAAAGGATGGCAAAACCTTCTGCCAATAAACCCAGTGGGACTGGGAGTTGGAACTTCTATTCTTCTCTGTTGGGGGTTAGATTTGTTTCCTTTTGCTAGTGGAATTTTTTTCCCATTGGGTTGCTAGGGAACTAATTGCTGGGTGCTTATGGGTGTTTGTCCTAGACAGGAAAGGACCGGGTGTAGGGCAGTGGCTTTCTCTTGCTCCTGGCATCGGAGAAGGCATGTCTGGCTGCTGCTGCAGGAGGATTCTCCTTTGTCTCCACTGGCTCCGGTCCTGAGAAAGTCTACCATCATTGGCTCCTGAGCTCCAGAACAGTTGAGTTCATCTTCTCCTGCCCTGTGGGGCCGACCCTGTCCTGCTGCCGCCATTCCCTCAGCGCTGCTTTGAGGGTTCCTGCAGTGCTGTGTTTCCTCTCCTGCTGGGACATCCCTGCCGCTCCAGCCACCACCGCAGGGCATCCTGCTCTCACGCACCGGCCCGGGATTGTTCCACCGTTCCAGCCTGGTGCTCTCAGCGAGATCAGACTGTCCCGAGCTTTGTGAGAACAAAGCCCTCGGGGGCTTCCCTGGTTCTGCGTGGTATTGTAGCTAGAATTGTTGTCTGTTTGCATTGTTACAAATACTAGTAAAGAACTGTTATCCCTATCCCGTAACTCTGCCTGAAAGCCCCTTTAATTTCCTAAATTATAATAATTCGGAGGGAGGGGATTTGAATTCCACATTCCCTGAAGAGGTCCTGCCCCCTCCTTAGCAGACACCTGTCTTTCAAACCAAGACAGACCCCTAAGACCCCTATACTCCTAAGACCCCTGCTGAGGAACCCAGCCCTCCTTGGGACACCCAATGCAGCAGACTTTGAAAAAGGAGAAGAAAAGTCACGCTTGGAGTGGGAAAAGAAAACATAAATACATCAGCCTTAAAAAAAAGCCTTCACACAGCAATAGCGGGAATCAGTCACACTTACTCTTTCCTTGCTTTTTGTGATGACATAAATATGAAGTAAAAACACATTAAACACAAGGCAGAGATAGGATTTTACAGGTCTTCATTTTGGCAGTCTGGATGACAAATGTCTCTTCATGGCCTGTAACGTGCTTAGGGGGCAGGCAGAGAACAGAAGCAAAAGTTGCCAGAGAGCCCTTTCTATTCCCTTCAGCCCCAGCATCTGTTCGTATGGTTTCAAGGCACTTGATTGGTTCATTCCTAGATAAAAACATTATGCATCATTTTCAAAACTACAACCCATCTCTAATCAGTTTCCTACATTGCTGTATACCATGGAATGGATAGAGAGGGTTGCTTTCCAAAATAATTTAGAGAAAAATTCCTATTCTTTGGCAATACCTATAAAAATGAAAACCTTGACAGGTTTTAGTATTCTACACCCACCTCTCTCTGTCAATTTTTTGGCAGCTTTGGGTCCCTCTGGGGAAGGACACCCAGCATGACCCCTCCTCACGCCCCATCCACCCGTGCCTCCACTGCAGCACAGCTCCCTCTCCTCAGGAGTCCCAAATGGTGCCCCAAATGACAACAGAGGCCCCAAGTCTCCACCCCCTCCCCCTCAACCTTTTTTCCCCTTCCCTAAAGGCAGCACAGAATGAGTCAAACTGCCCTGGACAGCAGCACAGTATGTTATTCCACCCCTTTCGAAGTGTACATCCCCCCCAAAAAGGGACTCTGCTTCAACAAGAAAGGGGGGCAGCCCCCAGAAGGGTTACAGTCCCTCCCCAGCCCTGCAGTCACAGGCAAGAGACAGAAAGAGGGATTGGCAGCAGAGAGGATACAGGAAGAAAATGAAAATCAGGGTGCAGGATGAAATTATAAAACAAAACAACAACAAAATAACCAAAAAAAAAAAAAAAAAAAAAAACACAAAAAACCAAAACAAAAAACCCCCAAACCAACCTACCAACCCTGGGATGGCCAGCAGTACAGAGAGGGATTAAAGAAGAGCAGGAACAGCAAATGGGACACAAGGATCTCATGGGAAAGTGGCACAGGGAGCACCACAGGGCCACAGAGAATAAAAAAGGAACAGGAGCGAGGCATGAAGGAGGATGAAGAAAAAGAGAGTGCCAAACACGTGGCAAGGACAGAGGGATACAAAGAGGGAAACAAGGAACCAGAGAGTAAACGACCACGGCATGTGCCACCAGGGGAAACACCAGTGAGGCACGGTGCAGGGATGGAGATGGAGTGGCGTGGATGGAAGGGTGAAGGCTTACTGAGAGAAGGGTATGATGAGTGCAAAGCACTGGGCAGCAGGTGCAGACAGGTACAGGCAAAACGACAACAAGAGGGACAAAGAAATAGTCACGATGCAGGACAAAGGGAAAAAAGGAGGAAGGAAGAAGGAAAGATAAAGATGCAGGGAGGGAGGGAGGAAAAAAGCAAGACAGAACAGGGAGATGGATTGAGCAACATTTATTAAATAAATATTGATGGTTTATGCCTTAAAATAAAAAGAAGAACAAGAGAGTGAAGTAGTGAAAGGAAATGGGAGGGGAAGCACACGGGACAAGAAAGGAACATGACGCACCTATACATGCCAGTCTAGCCTGACCTTCACGTTCACTGCTATCATTGCCTAAGAGGTGATGAATAGGCATTTTCTTTATACATCCAGGTATTACATTCACTATCTGAAAGCATCCAGACAGTCAAATACCAGTCTCTGAGTATTACTCCCACAGCAGGGAAGCCTGAATATAAAAGCCTATTATATTTGACATGGAAACTAAACTCATTTCCTTGACAGACAACAGTCAAACACCACTGAGCAAGGCCTCCTGTATCTGAGCCTACATGAAAGATGGGGAGAGACTGTAAGGGCCTGGAGTGACAGTGACCCACAAAGACTTTGTTATACCTAGACTCATCTGTGCTCCTTGCACTTTTCCTGCATTTTGACTTTCTGTTCAGAAATCACCATGTGGCAAAATCTCTGGGTCTGGCGAAACAGTGTTTAGCGCAGAACTGATGTGACGGTCACTCAGAATCGCCCAGAGGATGAGCCAGCTTTCAAATCTGGTAGAACTCTGGTGACACCAGCTGAGGCAGATGCTCCAGCTAACATGCAGTGGGTGGGCTGTAGGTGTGCCTCAGTCAGGAGGTCCAGAGGTACGCTGTAGGCCAGGAGCAAATGGTAAGGATTATCTTCTTCTGGTTTGAGGCCCGGTTCAGCAACACCACAGCACGCCAGTGCAGGATCAGTGCCCCAGGGAAGGCTGCCCTGAGCCCCAGCTGCTGTGCTAGCAGTGGTGGGCAGGTGGAACTCACCTATCTCCAGATTCAAATCCCTTCGTCATTCCTGCTTGTTTCTAGGCACTGAAAGCTCATTTCAGCTATTCCAAGAGACTAACTGGTCCATGGACTTAAGGAAGCAGCCAGTCTTTGGGAATGTGTGTTGCCATTCTAGCCTTGTCCAACAAGGGGGCATAGGGGGAGAGAGGAGGACAGGGAGTTTTCACCAGGCCCGTGCTCATGGGCTGCAGGGGACACCTGCACTGAAGAGGAAATGGAAACGGGATGGAGGGAAACACAACCTGATGGGACACAGCTCTGGCACCACATTTCCTCTTGTTCTTGCGGTCAAGGAAAGCCACAGGTAGAAGTCCCTCACACCTTGCATCCCTGAACACCAGGACAGCTAGAGTTTTACCCAGATCTCAGCGCCCTGCCCAGCTGCACTGACACAAGCACAGGCCAATCACTCTGCCCAGCACCATCCCTCAATTTCCTCCCATTGCTCCCAAATCCTCCCAAACCCCACCTGCATCGACACAAGCACAGGCCAATCACTCTGCCCAGCACCATCCCTCAATTTCCTCCCATTGCTCCCAAATCCTCCCAAACCCCACCTGCATCTGTGATGGGCCCAGTGCCTGCCCCCAGCCCAACCAGAGGCTGTTACCCAGCCCTGCACCAGCTGCCACCCCTGGCAGAGCTGGGAATACACTGCGAGCTCAGATCCCCAGGCTCCCGAAGCCCCAGATTAGTCCTCAGATGCACAAATACACCCAACCTGCCCCCCATAGCAAACACCAGAACTCCATCATCCCAAAGGAACTCTGGCATTCACCTCTGCCCTTTTCCAGCAGACATGGGTAGGACTGGGCTGTCAGAAATGGCATTCCCTGGGCGGTTCATCCCAGCAGAGAGGAAAGGAGGAACCCTGCATCCCTATGACCGACCCCACACAGCAGGTAGGTGTCGCAAGGGACATTGAACAGAAGACACGCAGGCTCCTTTCGAAAGTGGTTAGTGGGTTCTCTCCTTATTGTGGGATGAGCTCCTCTTTATGCAGAATGTCAGAGGCCAATTTGATTGGTAACACAAAGGTAAACTTTTCAATCAATTGGTCATCCCAGAGGGACATCAGAAGAAGGTCCCTCCTATAAGAAAGAATGTAAACATCTTTATATTTACAAAACATTGTTCTTCTGTTTACCAGAAGAACACCTGGGAAAGAACCTTTCCAAGATCAAAACATCCCAGGCATGAAACCTCAAGACTACAGATAGGACCCGGGGCCCTCCAGTGCAGATGTCCAGGGCCAGAGTGTCTTAGCTTTGGCTGCTCAAACACCAAAACTTCTGACATCACTGGGCCCACATGGTTGCTCCTGTCGTGAGAGAGGGAAAAAAAAAAAAAAAAAATTAAACCCATTGTGGAAGTCAGAGGATCCCACCTTAAACACCTCCCTTTTGACTGCTCACTACAGGGGTTTTTGGTATAGAAACCACTGAACTGGGCATCACTGAGCTGCAACACAAAGTTGCTCACAAGCAGGCAAAGGCAAGAGGTGCACACAGCACAAAGACGCAGCACCTGAGCTTCGGGGAACATAACCGTATCCGGAGCCAGGGGATGTCATTTGGGAACAATCCTTGCTGACTCGAGACAATTCAGGCCGCAGGAGCAATAGGAGACCACGAATGCCTGGAGGCAGCAGCGCCACAACTGCGCGATTTGCACTCTGGGCACCGTGGCCACACAAAGGCAGGACAGGCATGAGGCGGCGGCACTCAAGAGAAGACGTGAGGTCCTGGCAGCGGTACGGGACGTTACAGGGTGAGCCGGCGGCACCCAGCGGAAGAAAGAGCGGCGCGTGCGCGGCCTGCCCGAGGCATTGTGCCTGCGTAGCTGCGGCTGCTCCCTGCGCAGCACCGCTTTTCCGGGTTAGCGTCATCGGCGCACGGCGCGCGTGCAGCCTTTGGCCGGGTGCCCGCAGTACCGCCTGTCAGCCATCAGGAGGAGGCAGCGAACAGTCTCACATGCAGCTTCCCCCCTTCCTGCGCACGCGCAGCTTCTCACTGTCCTGCGCGTGTGCTGCTCTCCACAGCCCTTTGCTTTGTTGAGTCCTGCCGCTTATGTGCACGCATTTTTCCTGTGTTTTTATGTTTGAGGAGTTTTGTTACTGTTTTTTAATTGCGTATGCACGGCGCTGCAGAGTTCGTGTGCACATGTGCAGCGTTCTTATTTGCAGTGTTAACAAGCAAAAGAGCCCAGCTCGTGCTTGGGAGGAGTGCAGCAATGCACAAGATGGACGTTGAAACACGGCAGGTCAATGCAGTGCTAACAAACTGCAAGATGAGTGTGGCACAGAACAAAAGACTACTACGCACACAGTAGCAGAAGTCAGAATTGTGACATGGAAAAACGTGCTCTCCTTCTCACACCCCACCCCCGCAGGAGCCAGGTATGGACGCTTGGAGCACATCCAGGAGAGCACCAAATGACCTCTGCAGGAGCCACAGCCGTAAAGACTCGCGATGGCACTGAACACCTTTGCATCCTGTCAACCTTACAGCTCTTAACTGGCCCCCGGATGAGTCACTCAATTCTGCAGCTTGCTCCTATTTACATCTGGATCTGTCATCAATGGCGTCATTAGGGAGATCTGGGCCCACCACTGAGGATCGGGTATGCCTATGAATTGCTAGAACCAGCAACAAGCCATAGTTACTCCTTACATCTTGAAACCCAGGGAACAAACAGGGCGCATGCATGTGCAGACAAGACAAAATGCATATTTGCACAGACACCTGCATAGACACACGTGCAATACGCTAACAAAAATCCACTTGGGTGCACCTACAAGAGCTTGCAGAGATAGGTGGGTGCTCCCATGGACAGAGATCTCACAGCACAGATACACAGAGGACAACTAATCTGGCTGCTCCCAGGCTCTTACCCATCTAAAGCTGTGGGGCATCAGGGTTGCAAGGCAGCTCTCCTCTGAGAAGGCAGCTAGGTTGGGTGACAGCATTCTTCCCAGCTGGTGCAATTCAGACTCCACTCTTCACCAATTCCACTGTGGTATTATTCTCCCATGTCACTCTTCCATTTGCACTGAAACTCAACAAGGCTGTAGGACACCAAACGTACAGATCATTTCGACAATATTTGTACGTGCTCTTTACATTGCTTACCTTTGTGGAATGGTGTTTGTTACAAAGACTGAAGAAAAAATTTTAAAAATAGCCTTCAAGTCATCAATTTATTAGGGTATCAGAACCCATGCTTGTAACCCTAAATGTATTGAGTGCATATGAAATATTGACTGCTTCACTGTATGACATTTTATTAAGCTGTACCATCTAACTTAGCAAGGATTGAACATTTATTAAAAACTTCAATTCACCTTCTTCAGAAATGAGTTAGAAACATCTTCACACATGCCTGAACCTTCACTTTTAAGATGAATGTCCCAGAGATGTATTTCAACTAATTACTCAATTATACTTGTAAGTGTTGGCACCAAATGCCTAAGGTTACCAGAATGGGCATAAAAATATGCCATTTCCTTAGCATTGCATTTTCTTTCAAGTATTACAGATGACAGGCCAACTCATGTCATGCTAGCAAAGTTCACTAAAAATCACAAATTTATTTCAGCTGGTAAGGCATATCCTTTCATCTGCACAAGGTGATTATACTTACTATAGTGACAATTAACTAAACTCATGGCATTTCAACATACTGCACTCTTTGCAGATACACTGTTACTGTGGTCATTACAAAACTAACACATATCTGTAGGAAATACAATTCCAGTCCATGTAGAAGAATTTATTGTACCACCATTTATAGAAAGCATTTTAATCAAAATGGTCAGAACAATCTTAAATATCTGGGTAAGAATTTATAAACATTTGTAACGATATACCACAGACTATAGTTTTCTGTGCTTTCAAGTGTAAGTTCTGGTAGATATCCACATTTAAATAAAATGGACAATACCAGTGGAGATGCATACCTCTTTTGTCTTTATTTATAAAGATGTGACAACACTAGAAAACACATTAATAACCAGTGCTTTGAACAGTGAAGGTGGAATTTAAAAAAAGTCTGATTAAACTAAACAACCTTAGGTCTTTGTCAAGTTGCATATCTGCTAGGAATGCTGAAATGCAAGAGTTTACACCTGCAATATCCCATAATGGAACAGCCACATGATATCAAATATAATCTCAAATTTCCAAACTGGTATGTAAAAAAGCCATCACTAAGTAATAAAAGACCACTGCAAGTTCTTATTGCTTTTTGAGTGTAATAATAATCTTCAAATGAGCCAAAACCCAAACAATCTCTACAGTATCTCGCTTATCCTCCTGTTCATTCATTAACAATGGAAGCAGTCAGTTATATGATGCGGCAAAAGAGGTATTTAAGAACACCCAAACAAAATCTATTTAAGTACATGGGCATCCCCACCCTCCCCCTGAAACCCACTATAACCACTTAGTGCCAGTAAAGGAGCAAACTCGGTAAGACAAAACCAGAAGTCTGACTACAGTAAGAAGGAAACACGAAGGGAGATAGAGCTTCCTTAAATATTCAGAATCTGATGTCATCCCAAACAAAGCACATCATCCTCATAATTAAAAAATGGAAGTTGCTTTCTATGTATCTAATTCTCACACATGCTGAGTAGTTCTCAAGTCCACTGAACTCCGCTGTGCAGCAGTTGATTTTGAATTCAACAATGCTTCAGAAACTACAGTAATATTCAATGCGCATTTTACTAAGAAGAGGAATAAAACAAATGCATGTTGACGTTGTTCTTGCTAATTCAGCATTTCTGCAGCAATTCCATTTGTTTTTTGCAGTATGAAATTTCTATCAGCATCAGTCTTCAGAATCATCTTCAGAGGCTGTTGGAACAACAGTGTAATCAGAAACCTTGACAAAAATGTGTGAAATTAAAGCACTTTAGGATGAGTAGAGGAAATAAAGGTGATTTTATAATATTAAATAGCCGACTGCAACACCCAGCCAACCCTCGTGTAATCACATAGCTTAATTCTTAAATGCATCTCATGTTGGAAAAGTACAGCATTTTCAAATCAAAACTTAACAGAACATACAATATGCAGAGTCCTCCTATTCTTCTTCCTCAAAATAAGAGGGAGAAAACTTAATTACGCCAGAGATTTAACTTTTATGTCGTGCTTAGAATGGCTAATCCCAGCAGTAATCAGAGAAGGATATACTCAATCCATGACAGCAGCACTCCACGTAAGGGAAAGAAATTACTAAGTTAACAATTTGGATATTAAAATACCTAGAAAGATTCAGCAGTCTAAACAAAGACTTAAATTTATATCTATCCATCTATCTTTTTATCTTTTCATCTGTTGCTTAATGCAACCTGGGCCTACTTGGAAGCAGCTCCTCTCTCCACTTCTGTCCTTTCAGCATATGCAAGATGAACACAAAGCCCACATATGCACAAGATTTTGTTGTTGCAAGGTAAATTAAAAGACAAATACACACTTGTCACTATGACAGGAAAGTCAATACACACATCTACATTAGGTTTGCAAAATATTAGCTTGTCTGTAACAGGAATTTAATGTGTCTTTAAGCAAGGTCTGGAAGTATTTATACTGGAGTAACTTGTTCCATCCCTAAACACAGAAAGTCTGACTCGCTGCTTCTTCAGTTCTTAGAAGAGAAATGCAACTGAAGCGCATCAATAATAAATCTAGAACTTAGTATTCCTCACCTGCAAGTTAAATGTTGAATAAAATATAGATTGAATTAAGGAGAAAAATGACACTCAATTCATTTTTCCTCTAGTAAGGATGCACATAACTTAGGAATGAATTCAGAATTCAAGTCCATCTTTGTCTGCTGATTGCAGAAATAATCAACTTGAACCAGAACTCCTTCCTTCATACACACACACACACTCCCATTCTTCATAGTATTCCAAATGCATCCTGTGTACTGAAAACCCATATACAGTTGACAGACACTCACATGCAAACTAGGAAAAAAAAGGTAGACCAACTACCCTTCTACTGCCTATTCAACATGCCCAGAAATAGATCCAGGGTATATTTACCAGTAATTTAGACGTCTCAGCACATAGTTTTGAATTTAAACACACTAAAAAAAGCCATTAGATGAAAAGTAGGCTAATCCTTTGCAAAAACTGGCAACCTTTAGATTTCATTCACGAGCTCTGCTAGGTCCACTCAAGGAACCCACAAAACCAAAAAGTTGTGTGTGAATGGAAAAAACAAAGGGAAGAAGAGGGCAAGAAAAAGGGAAGAAAAATGGCAATGAAAGTGCCTAATTAAAATGCAGTTAAATTCAATTTTCACTGTTTCTTTCCTACCAAGACTCTTGTAAAAGGCAACAACTGGAAGGTCACCACTAATCCTGTAATTATAAGTTACCAGAACTACAATAAACCAAACTGTAACTACTAAGGAATTTTGTTATTGATTGCAGGTAACACTTCTGTGGTCTAAACAACTCTGTGCTGTTGGGAAATTAATCATGGAGAATTAAAATCAGTTCCCCCTCAGAATGATTCTACTGATGATGGAAAAAAGCACTGCTGAGTAACGTTCTCAGAATTATTTTCCATATTATGAATCTTGGCAAGAAGAATTGTACTCATTAGCTTTAAGTTGATCTAATGGGAGGGGAGGGAAAGAGGGGAAGCACCTACTTTCAATATCTTCCATATGTGCCTGAAGAGTTCTTGCAAGGTTAATAAACTAGAAACAAGGCAGAGAGAAAGTAGTTTAAAAGTTGCAAGGTACTGCAGAAATTTGCAACAAGTTAGCAAAGTTTTCTTCACCTTTTAAATCCCAAAGCTTAATGACAGATCTTGGTTATCCTAACCCATTTGCCCAACTTACAAAAAACAATGAAAAATTTAATATAAATCCCCATACATTAGACTTCAAATTGCTATTGCACAGTTATTTCAGCTGTAAAATATTTGTGGTAGTGGCTTGTGACATCATCTTCATGTTCTACAGTCTGTAAAACACATAAATTTTGAAAGCGGCAAACATAAACAAGTGTCAGTTTAATCAAAACCATTCCTAAAATCTGTAATGCAGAAAAATATATCCATAGTAAGGACTTGCACTAGTTAAATCCATTTCATTTAATTCACAATTCATACAACAAAACAGAACCCTCTGAATGAACGTGGTTCACAAAAAATGCATAAACAAAAAAGTTTCTGTTTACGATTAAAATCTTAGGACCAGGACCACTATTAGGCAACAGGGGCAGTTTGACGTTAGCAGCGTGTAGCATCAAAACCCAAAGAAGATTTCTACAAATAAAAAGTCTCAGCCAAGTGGTTTTCTTTTGTCAGTGCCAATCTGCATCACTATTTCAGTTAAAAGTTCAGGTACTGAGACACAGCAGATAAAATGAGTTTCCACAGCTTACTCATATACTTGCTATCAAACACCAGCATTGGTGCTCTCACTGATTTAAAATGCAGTGTCCCACACAAAAGTACCTAATGCCTCCTCTGATGGGAAACCATTAAGAACATCTTCAATACACTCAAGCAAACAACCTATGCTGGATGCCAGCTGTGGTTAGATCACTAGTCTTACATCTCTACACTTGTAGCACAGAAAATGGACTGGACTACAGAATACAAGCCCTACACTGGATCTGTACAGAAAAAAGGAGCACTGTTCTAATACATTAAGAGATTAGATAGAGCACAGTCCTGTCTCTTCCAAAGATCTAGTACCTGCTAGCAGTCAACCATTCCCATATGCATGGGATAAGCTTAATACTGTCACTTCTTTGTACGTAAGCAAAAAACCTAAAAATAACTGGCTTTTCAGGAGCTCAGTTGACTAGGAGAACAGATTAATTATCTAGTATCAAATAAACATATAGAATACTGGATTTATGAGTGAATCACTGTGCAGAAAGAACCCTGTATGCTGATCTCTTACTAGTTAAAGGTGTACTAAACATATTCCTAAGCCAGGCCTCTCAACTGACGAGAATGCAGACAAAAGCAACTAGTAAGAGTCAGGACTAATGCCAGAGAAATCATATTACAGCTATAGGCTGTTGAAGAATGCTAATATTCAAGTAAACATTTAGGCATACTCTGGCAGACAAGCACAGCAAGTTCTAGATCTTTCCAATACAACTTGCATAATGAGAAAAATTAAACAAGTCAGGTAGTCCAGCATTCTTAACTGCATGCTTGGCACAGACAAGTTAACCTTCCAGTTTTGCATAAATTCACAATAATCACGTCAATCATGACAACATGTATGCTAACTAATGAATTACCAACAACTTGACAAAAAGCATTCTGTAGCAGAGTACCCGCAATTATGTAGGACCTTCAGTTTCCAGTCAAACACAGTGCACTGAGAAGTGCAGCCCATTTTAGACCTAAATTTGTTTTAAAAGTGTGCTTCTTCAGTACCTAGCTCCTAGGTCACTCAAGGTAACAATCTCCTTCCAAGTTCTCTGTATGAGCAATTCCTGCCAGAAAATCACTGCATACTTACTCTGACACGTGTGCTGGCCTCATTTGCAGTTCCTAACATATCAGAAAAGCGCTGCTCGCATAAGTGTAACAACACTACAAGGTAGAGACCAGAGCTGATAAATTCATAGTCTGCCTTAAAGGAGATCAAAAGAAACATTCAGAATGTCAGTAATACACCTGCAAATATGATTCAGTTAGATTTTTAATGGAATCATTACAGATTTATCTCTAGTAGTTCCAAAAGAACAAGGAAAATATAATACTAAGAAATTTAAGTTGGTGAAAAGCTATTTATACTTCTGGTCCTTCCCATCCACTCCAAATGTAACATGTTATCCTTGAAGATAGAGTTCTACAAATTAAATTAAATCTCAGTCAGCATGATTAGTTCAGAGGAAAGAATGTATGAATCAGCATATTGTATCACTTGGGGAAATAAAACCAATATTGCTGGTTTCTTCTCTGTGGTCCCAAGGCTTTACAGAAAGCCAAAATAAAGGAATATATTTTAAGAATGCCATGATGTTATAAATACTTGAGACATTCTTTACCTGCTAAGATAAGAGAAAAACATTAAAAATGCTACTGCTAAACAGATAATTTAGTCAATTCTTTAGGAACAAAATTTCACAGTTCTTATTTCTGTTAAAATGCAGTGACAGCAACCAGTAAGCAGTAGTACTAAAACAAGATGATGGCACTCTTGAGAAAGACTTTTCAGAGACAGTTAAGTACTAGGGTACTTACCCTAGAATTCCTATCAAGTGTACTAGGGTAAGAACTTTAAATAATAAAAAAATTACAAACTGAGTTTTGCCACAAAATTGATGTCACTTAGTATTTTTAGTATCATTAGTCTTTGTATATCGTCAGAATACACCCCAAAGCATAGGGAAAAACCCTCTGAATAAAGTCCATTAAAAATACCAGCTTTGTGTTATTTACTCATTTTTAAATACTACACAATCCAGTAGTTCTAAGATATTCTATTTTAAATAACAAGAGTTAATACCAATGGACCTTTGATTATTTTTAAGTTAGGAAATTACTTGAAGGAGCAGTTAGAAAGTGCTATATCACAGGTTAGTTTCTACCACACTAATGAAACAAAAGAAGTTTTTGATTGTATGTTTAAAACAACTGCTAATCTGTGTTCAAAACCAGCTAAAAGCGATGATTAATGTGAAATTCAACCTAATCATGCTAGAATTCACACTGCACCTATGTGGCAGAGACACTGGATTACAAAGCTAGGTGACAGATACACAACTAAGAAAAGAGATATATTACACTAACTGAAGCTCAGCTCTAGGAAGCGCAGCAGGAAGATAGTGGTAGTTGGAGTATTGAGAAGAAAAATCTGCTCCACATTAACATTACTTTATATGCCTAACAGTCCTTCTGAAATGGGAGATGCATTTGGCTTCTCTAAAGACTGGCCACCCAGCACTAAAGCAACACTTACCAAAGAAGGTAAAATATACTAACTTGTTCATTTGCATGTGCCCTATAGAGTTCATGAATGTCAAAGTCTTCCAGATTAAGATGCAACTTCTCCTTGCACAATTCACAAGTTGTCACTGCTTCCAAAGAAGAACCTGGTGAGGAGGTGGGCAAGGGGGAAGCTCAGAGTCATGTTTCAACAATCTATGACATAAGACAGACTCATATAAACATTAAAAACTTAACGTAATTTTTGGCTTTATTTTGCAGAGCAAGGTTAGAAGAGTCTCTAATAGGAATGTTTTGACATCTGCTACTGTCAGAATTTAATTTTTACCGTCAGAATTTAAACCCTGTAGAATTTTTTTTTCTCTATCCAGCTGCACCTATGTTGCCTCACATTCTCTCTAGACATAACATGCCTCTTCCTGCAAGTCTGGCATAAAATGGCTTCTTTCTGAATTTTACTGTGCCATCCAAATACACACAAAAGAATAAGTAAGAATAAATATACCAGAATAAATTTATTATTAAGTAACATTTTGTCTTGCACCAGCTTTAAAACAGACTCCTCCACAAGCAACAAGATGAACAAAGCAAGTTGATAGTGAAGTTATGTCTTTATATATAGTTAAATATTTCAAATTAATTTCTTTTACAGGCTGAGGCTTCCCAAACACCCGTACTGTGATACGTATCCTCTGGTGCTGAGTAAAGAAGTCAGATACTAACACCTTCCTTCAGTACAAAGTGTTTCATGTCTTCTATCAAGCCACCTACTTTTAATCTTAAGAATACTGCAGATAACAGCTACAAACTGGTTGATCAATCTGTTACAAAGATATTTCTACAGCATTAGAAATATCTGAAGAAATATCTGAAGTGTTTCTTTAAGAATTATATATGCACTTTGAAATAATTTTTGAACAAGCAATTTTAAAGTGCCTTGAAGAGGAATTAGTATCTTTAAAAAAATTAACATACTTAAGTCTACCTACAATTCAAAATAATTTTTGAATTTTTAAATTCCTATCACTGCTAATAGTTAGCTCAGCTATGGAAGTCTTGGAAAAAAGCACAACCATTTCCATAAGGAAGGGTGGGGAACAAATATCACCCAAAGTGATACCACTGAAGTGGCAGAGTAAATCTAAAGCTACACTTTTGCAATGTTATCTTTTGTCTAACCTCATAGTAGACAACCCCAAAAAACACAGTTCTCTAAATAAGAAATACAGTTCTTGGAACTGCTCACGAGACGCTGCACAGACAAAAAGCCTGAAAGTGCCATACTACTGTTCGTCCCCACTTTTCAACTAAATACTTCAGTAAGTGCAATCCTTCAGATAAGCTTCCCTGTATAACTGGAAGTCTACCTTGGTCTAGAGTTTGCTTTACCTGAATTTATCTTTGACTGCAGCCATTTTTTCATGCACTCCTGGTGAACATACTGCAGACTTCCAGTGCATTTGCATGGCTCTATTAAAAGGTTGTCAGAACTTGCAGAGGACATCTGACAGATTCTGCATAAGTCACCCTCTTCATCTTCAGAATCTTCTAAAAGCAGGCTGAATAGGATGGAACACCAACAAATATTGTGACGTTTCATGTAAGACTTTATAATGAAAATTCCACTTATCAAACTGTTCTCAAACCTATGAGAATTATAAGAAGTTTCTTTAAAGACAAAAGTGAGAATACAGGTGACAGGGGACTGAGTCGCCACCTCCTCTAAAGGAAAGTTTTCTTTTAAATCATGATGGCAGAAAGCCCTCTCAAGTTAAAACACGTACATTTTATTATTGCAAAAGAACAAACTAACTTACCTTTCTTTTATTTTCTGGAGTCTTTCCGGATCTCTTGAAGGTGGTATTTTAGACTTGCCACTTTCTTGTCCATCACACTGATTCCAGCCAGAGGGAATAATATCTACAGTTATCATAAGATTGTCAGACAGACTGCTTCCTAATGTTGGAGGCACTGCAAAGCGAAAGAGAGAACCAGGCAGAATTCCCGAACTTCTTCCACTGGGGGCTGAATCTGGTGGGGAGGCAGTAGCTGTAGAAATAACAGATACTGCAGGTGTTGGTCTGCTAACAGAAGCCCGAGGAGGGCTATCTGATGCTTCAGGAGAGTTCTCCTCACCTGACTCTCTCCTTCTAAAGACATGTTGTGATCTAGCAGTTGTATCAGAGGTAGAGATCCTTGTGGATTCATCTCTTCCTTCTCTTCTTCTTCTGGAAAAGAGAGGTGTACATCTGTTCCTCAAGGAGGATGACAACCAGGATCCTGCGCTCCTACTTTCAGTCTCTGGTCTGTAACTTTCCCCATCAGAATCAGAGCTGCGATTCTGTGAAACTCCTGATAAACCCCATCTTCGTCCAAGAAAACTAAACCCCTGAGAAGCTTCGGATGACTGAAGTCCTGGAACTTCTGGAGTTGCAGCTCCATTACTACTTGACAGAGAAGTAGCTTGAACTCTCGGGACCACCGCTGACTCTTCAGAGCCTAATGATCTTGTAGGCAATGGGTCTTGGCTAGATCTTCGAGAGAAAAATGTAGATGACACACTAGATGCTAAACGAGACAGCAGCTGTCTGGTTGTGCGCCTCCCCTCGCTGTCAGCTGTAGACTCATTCAGTGACCTCTGAGAAGATAAAACCCTTTCAGAACCACTTGAGGAAGGGGTTTCATCTCTAATGGCAGTAAGAGAAAATGCTGGCTGCACATTCCTCTGGGGAGATTCCAATTCATTTCTCCTTTGTCTCGAAGAATAGCTGGATCTTAAAGAGCTCATGTTAGAGTCTCTGTTGAAAAAAGATGGCTGATGATCAGAAGGCAACTGGCGGTTCATGGGTGCATTCAGCCTCAAAGTGCTTAATGAGTTCTCTTTTGGTCTTGCTCCCTCTGCATATGAAGACGCAGGCCTGTCTTGAAGATCTGTTGCAGAAAAGCAGAGGAAAATACTATGATGAGATGTGCTCAAACACATCAGGAAACATTCAAGGTCAGGTTCAACAGGGCTCTAAGCAATCTGTCCTAGCTGAAGATGTCCCTGCTTACTGCAGGGGGATTGGACTAGGGGACTTTAGAGGTCCCTTCCAACCCAAACCATTCTATCATTCTTACAAGCATATCTTCTGTAAATGCTGTCTGAGTATCTCAAAACACTGAGAAGAATTCTGCTACAGTAGATGAACTGTAGTTCACATGAAGCAGTTGAGGTGGCTAGTCTCCTTCCTCAAACAGCTGCATCAGGGAGTTGCGGGTAGGAAAAGGGGGAAGGAGGAACAAGCATGGAGAGATTCAGGTAGGAAACAGAAGCTCTGTATGTATTCTCAATTTACAACTTCTCATCTTTGTAGTTTTGATGACTTTCTTTTAATGGGTTCTGCATTGCAATCACCATTTACTGCTGAAGATGAGCTTTATTTATCTGGCAGATTCCAGCTAATGAAATATCTGCACAGATGCTAATCATCTACCATATGCTTTTGATTACACATCAGGGAACCCATTTGGGAGTTATTTTACAGCACTTACTAGCAGCACTACTGCTAGAAATGCAGCACAGACAGTACAAAGGAAGGATGCTGACCAATTCACTTCTCCCATTAGGCTCTACCAGGTAGAGCAGTCAAACTGTCCACTTACTAACAAGTGCCAAGAGTATGATGATATTAAAATATACTCCTCTGTTGAGGCAAGACTACAGGACTAATTCTGAAAGTAGTTTTTACCTTTTCTGCTTAGAAAAGGTGGCGTGTTTTTTTAAATTCTGCATTACAAAATACCACTAATGCATCTGCAAAAGGTTGCAGATCAAGACTAATGGTGAGCTACCCCTGAGACAGCTCTAGAAGGTCCTAGCACTCTGAACAGAAAGTGAAAACTACAGTGCAGAAGTCCTTACTAGTCCTAGCAGTTGCCATGAGACAAACCTCTCACTTTGTGTAAAGTGTGTTTTTATTAATTTCAGTGGTCTAGCAGTTTTCCCTAATAACCATGTGAGAACCCAAATAAAAAGAGATAATATGCACCTTTAAGAAAAAAAACTTTCCTAGGTCAATTTAACATTATTTCTCTTCCCATAACTAAATACAAAGAGATTTTAAGACAAACAAGAAAAGAGCTTTACTGAGTAATCACAGCGTTACAGTGGCAACCACCACCACCACTTTTACATGACTGAATGCATCTACAGGCAAGACGGTTCATATAACCTTTGATGGTTTAGTCAACGTGAAAAGCCGCGTGGAAAGCGGCCAAACAACTTTATTTAAAAGGATACTTTAAAATGTATTTTATGTTGGTGTTTTGAATAAAATATTAAAAGAACATGTCCAGTGAAGTTTTGGATGCTCCATCCCTGAAAGAGTTCAAGGCCACATTGGATGGGGCTTAGAGCAACCTGGGATAGTGGAAGGTGTCCCTGCCCATGGCAGGGGGTGGAACAAAAGGTCCCTTCCAAACCAAATCATTCTGTGACCCTACGAACACATTAAGAAACTAAAAGCCATACAAACTGTAGGTTTACAAGCTTTCAGTTACACAAAACATACACGTTGAAGGCGAAAAATCACCGTTTCTGTAGCTGGGATCCACCAGGTTATTAACAGACAGATCTGTTCTTCTTTCTAACTGTGTTCGCTCTCTCACCAGATCAGTTCCAAGGGAGCCAAGCATTACTGATGAAGATCTAGGAATCCTACTGCATCTCCATGAGGAATCTAGAAAGAATAAGTAAATAAATCCCGTTTGTGTAATCATCTAAAAATCCATTAAAACTGGCACTTACACAGACATTTTCGTTATTCATATCAAGGGCAAGTTTAACATTACCACTAGGCTGACCAAGGACTCAGCTGCCAACATAAAGCTAAGTGCATTCTGCTGATGCTGGCACTTACTTCATCTTGCAGCAAGTTAGTTCTGAAAGCTAAATCAAACAAAAAGTAATAATACTTTTGTGAAGCGTCAGACTCATTAATGCTCTTACAGGACAGAAGAGGAAGAAAAGTAGCATCTTGCTTCCTAATGGTAGCTGGTTTTTAAAAAGGTTTCATAGAGCAAAACAGCAGCTTGAGACTTAGCAAATGCTGCCATTCTACTTGACACTACTTAAATGGAATTTTATTTCTCGGCTCATGAAGCTTAAATGCTTTAAGAACAATGACTAACACTGTCGTTCACATTACAGAGCAAAACACTTCAGTGTAAAAGGGATCTTGTTTTTTGCTAACAGCTCCAACAACTTCATAGCAAACATCAGCTGTGGACAAAACTCTCATACCAAAAGAGTCTTCTTCAATGGCTCTGAAAAATTCACCTTGATATCGCTTCATTATCGCTAACTTAAAAACCCAAACTTAAGTGCTCATTGGTCAGCAGTGTGATGACCAACCAATGCAGAAAGATAAACAGTCCTACACTATAATGAGAAATATTAATGGTTGACTTTTATTAATTGAAAGGAAATTGTGGGAAAGTATCAATAATACTGAGGTTTGAGCAAGAATTTATTGATTTTTATTTGGATGGCTGTGCAATACCATAAGGGGATATTAAAAAACCCATTAATCCATACTCACAAGAGTAATCTGAATCTAACTATCTGTATCAAAATGGTTTAGAAGTATTTTCAGTGTAAGGTTTTGACTGTTACTTCCTGAGCTTTAGACTTCTGTTGGCATATTGCACAAATTCTGTCTATCCAAGTTTCATGAACTTACTCACAGCTTTAATGAAAATCTCAGGTTTTCCTGAAACGGCTCTTAGTGTCGAATGTTTCTTTAGGCAGGACCTAGAGAATGAGTTCAGGTCCTGCTAAAAAAAGAACACTTTCTTCCCTGACCCCTAATAACAGTGCTCTAACCAGTCAAGACCCTGTGCTTGAACATATTGCTAAGTATGGCAAAGATTTCCTTTCTGCTGTCCCTGGCACACCTTGATGTATCAACATCATTTGACTCATGAAATAAGAGCAGCTGCACTCATTTTTTTCTTGAAATCTTAACCAATTAAGGTATGTTTGAGCCATGAAGTTCAGCTTGACCACAAATGGAATAGGTACAGGTAATCACTCTGAAATGACATGCATACAATTGGATTTTCAAAAGATCGTATTAACAGCACACTCAGAATTTGGGATACTGCTATCATTGTGAACATACTCTTCCAGCAGGCATAAATTTTTCTTACTTAAGAAATATATAAGCATAACATTTGAAGCATGTCTTAAAACTTGGTAAAACCTGATCTTACTACTCAGACAATTTTGATGTAACTCAGCTCTAGTAATCAACTTCTCACCTGAAAAGGAAGTCAAGCCATTACTTCTCACAGAAGAGGTAGATGTACAAGATAGTTTAGGTCTCTTTGAATCACTATCTTGCTGCTGGCTATGCAGTCTTGAATATGCTCCCTGAGTTCTCTCAGACTCACCATAACACGCAGATGTGAAATGAGAGGAGGAAGATGTAGACTGAAATAACATTAAAAAATAAATTACATAGTGTATCAGATGCACTTACACTGCACAAAACATAAAACTCACAAGAATTGTAAAAAATAACTTTAGATACAAAACCTTTTCTTTAAAAATAACATAGGAATTATGCTTGCACTCTTGATTAATATTTCCAGGTATACTCAATACAGTCCGACCAACAAAATTCAGTTTCCATAACATTCAACATTATATTTCCTTTACAGATAGATGTGGCTTACAACAAAAAAAAAAATCTAAAAAAAGGGGGGGGAAATATATATTCCTGGCCTGTAAGATGCTATAAACACAATCAAACACAGCTTTAGAGAGCCCCACCAAGGGAACATATTTTGATGTCCAGAACCAAAGAGCTTTATTTTATTTAAAAACCGAAGAGTGTTACTTTATCCAAGAGTTTAACTAATCGAACTTATTTTTTATCAACCTAAAATACAATTAGCTAAGGAGTGAACTTAAGGAAAACTGTTTGAAACAAGTATATATTGATTACAATAAGCTCAAGCACAACTGAAGGAGTTCAGAGTAAAGAACAGGTACAAAACAATTTTTGCAGTATAAAAGAGTTTTCAGAAACTAGCACTATAGGACTTAGGAAAAAAGTTCAGAACAGCCTACGAAGCTGTTTATCTGGTTACTTACAGTCAAGGCATTTCATTTTCTATTTGAAATAGTTTGGGTTTATTTTTTCATATAAAAAGAAAAAGTTGACCTCAATCAAAAAGCTGAATTGAGCTGTTTGTCTTCCCAGAAACTATCTACAACCAAGATCCTTTAAAGAGCAAACAAATTAAGAGTATGTTATATCTCTGTTTTATTTCTACTTAGTTATGGTTCTAAGTTTAAGCCACAACTTCTTACTCTTTAAAACTAAGAAGTCTCCTAAGGATTTCCCTCATCCCATCATAAAAAAAAAAACAGGTAAGGGAGACAAACTAACATCAGAAACCAAGTACAAAGCCAGGTTACTTTTCCTTATTAATCTTCTATTTAACACATCACTTCTCTTTTTATCATTTACTACTTGATATGTAGAATTTTCAGAGTGTCTTCTGCAAGGTTCACTTGCACAAGAATTTACTTTAAGAGAATATTTAGCTTAATGGGGAAAGAAGGGGCTTCACCTTGAAAAGTATAGCACTAATTTAACTAAATATGTAGACCACTTAGAACCACAGATTCCATTTGCATTTAAAAATATACATATACATATACATCTACCATGACTTCACCTGAAGGCCAACACGTGCACACTAGTTTCTCCCTCCTCACCCCCAACATATCAGTGTCTTCACCTTCAAGTCACCTAAGAAAACCAACACCTCTTTAACGATGTGAGCACTCTCACGAACCCAAACATCTTTCACTTTGAAAGTAGTGATTTCTATTCCACTATCGTCCCACCAAACTTGTACACAGTTTTCTGCTTTTCACATCTTAATATTTCTACTGTGCTTCAAAGTGTTCTACTGTCACTCTACAATGCATAAGCATGTCACAAGCAAACAACTTTATTCTTGGAGTTACAAAGGCACATTCTAGAACCCAGTTAAGACAAACTATTAGGGTCTGAGTCTTGAATCTCAGCTAACCATTCTTTCATTGTATGATATAACCAGCATGTAAGTAAGAACAATCAGATTATGAACTACACCTTACAATTAAATTTCCCAAAGCAGATATCCAAATCCATGAACTTTGTCTTATCCCAAAATAGCTAGTATACAGAAAACACCTCCCTGGAAACACCTGAGGGAACAAGTATAAATAATATCAACTTTGCCATCCACAGGACTATAACGTGTCTGAGATTCTAATCACCCCCTCCTTTTTTCTTTTTAAATGGACTTTTACAGAGCTACTGACTTCAAATGTATTTCTTAACTCTTAGAAAAACTAATATGCATCACTATTTTCATCCTTTGAACATTTCTTAACACTGCTATCTTCTAGCTTTTGCTCCATCTTGAATTATAAGACTTACTTGTCTAGAAACATTACAGAGTGCCCATGCTGGCAGTTTTTGAGAGTGGGAAGACTAAAGTAAAACCCTGGGGTTTCAATGTTTTTTCCCCAAGTATTGCATATTAACAGTTCTCACCAATCTGCTTCTGCTTCCCAAAAATCTTCCAGAATGAGGGTGATCAAGTGCCCCTGAGTAGCGAGTTGGAGATGACGCCGTAAGCTTCCAAGGAGTTTCACAAGTACCCCTTTCTCCAATTCTCCAGTCTCTACTGGAACTATTCAGTACACTGGATTCCTGAAGAACGACATGATTATCATATGCATCTTGTAACTCAAAAATAACTCTGATCTGAATATTGCAAATACAGGGAAGTCAAAACAGTAAGAAATCTGGAAATATTTAATAAGAAACCTTAAGGGATAAGCCAAGAAATGAAACAGGCTTAGAGGGAGCCACTGGCAAAAGCGAAGTTTTGTTGTTTGGTTTTTTTCTATGTACTTTAGAGCAGCTCAGTCATCTGTCCTCTATTTTGACCTAGGACAACAAAAAGTTGAAGTGTAATGCTTTTAAGGCATTACCCTGACTTAGATACTGCAGCAAAAGGGCTGAATTAAGGGCCTCATTTCAAGTGTTATGCAAAAAATCCCAGAGGTGTAGAAAGGGTCTCCATGACAACAAAAGGACCTTTTTAGCCACTAAAACAAGCAGAATTTCAATGAATAGATTATAATTGAGCAAAGAGACTGTGATTTAATTTGCTCCATAGAATAATCATGGAGATTAGCAAAATCAATAGAAATAACAGAAATGCAACTATTTTATTAGCATTAAGCAGCATTTTAACTGACTATTTATCCATTCTTTTTTGATGAACTACTAGTACTACAAACAAAGTAGTTGCTGCCATGATTTCTTAAAAGCAACAACAAAGCATTCAAAACCAAACGAAAACCAAAAAATCTCAGCTTGTTTTCTTCCTACAGTTCAGCTTAAGACTATTTAACATCCCTTGTCAGAACTTAGCAATTAAAGCCCTACATAAGGTATTCTGGTTATGGTGTCTATTCGCAGTAGCTGAAAAATGTGATCAGGTAACTATTTAAAACAATTTTATAAACTACTCTTGAACCTATGCCTCCACTGGAAAAAAAAAAACAAAAACAAACCAACAAAAAACCCAACCTATCCTTCATTTGTCATAAAATGTTTGCTATGTTGTATCATAAAGGAGAGGAATGTTTTTGTCATACAATAACACTAGTTCAACTTTTGTATTTTAAAGTTACCTAGCAACAACACTATATCCCATACATCTGATTAGTTTACAATTAACCTCTTTGTTATGCCTCCTCAGATAAGCAGGGGCTAGTACCCAGATTGTTCTCAAAAGTGCATGTCACACAAGAATTCTTTATCTGTATGAAAAAAAACAACAAACTCACCCAATAGAAACCTTATTTGCTAGTCCTAATCAAAACCAAATACAAATTTGACTGATCTGTCCCAGAAGTTGAGTTAACCTATAATCAAGTGTTCTCTCTATAGTAATTCTGTATTAAAAATCCAAGTCCTCTTTATACCTAAAGAATTACTGATAGTCAAAGTTTTACCTCTAAATAACAAATTTTTAATCATATATAACTGCACTAGATATTAAATACTTTCAGGTAGGTTTCTGAATGGATTAACCAAGTGAAAACCCCTGTCCTTTGCATTCCTATCTGACTGGACTTAAACCTTCTTGCTCCAGTCTCTGCAATCTTAACCTGCAAGCAATAAGGCAATTTGTTCCTACCAGCCCTGTAAGTATCAAAGGTTAGTCAAGAGAGGAAGCTTCTCTAAAGCAGCAGTCTTGTGTAATGAGCTCTCAGACTACCTCCTGCAAACTAGGAGTGCAAAAAAGGGATACATCAATCTTCTATCCAAATATTAGGGACCAAACTCCTAATAATTTTTAATAAAAATATGAACAGTTAATCACAGAGTTAAGTTTCTGCAATTTCAAAGACCAAAATGGGCTTACATTTCTGGGCCCAAAACTGAGGCAAGAATTGCTGACAGGAGCAGAAAAAAAGTACTATGATAATTGAGCCAAACTGCTATCTGTTGCTTCCAAGTGTCAAAAATAATTTCTGCAGCAATTTAATATCTGCTTCCCACAATACTCTCCCAAACTGCAAGTATCTGAACCATGCAAGTATTTCCTCTTGAGCACAGCTCCCCTTCCCCATAAATGTAGTCTGGTTAGCGTAAAATGCTGCTTGTGAAACAGCAAAAGGCCTTTTTTTCAGTCTCATGTAGCGCACACAAAGCCCAGCTGTACTAACATACTGATATGACAGGCTAATTTGAGTCTGTGCTAGTTTTGCATGACCTGTTTTTTGGTAGCTGGGAGGCCACAGAGGTGGCTTCTCTGATTAGCTGCTGGAAGCTGCCACCATGTTTCGAAGAGGCAATCCCTGATGGCTCTGAAGATGGACATGCTACTGGCCAAGGCTGGGCCAATCAGAAATGGTGGTAACACCACTGTGATAACAGATCTCAGAAGAAATCAAAACAAAAGTAGGGATGCAGTTTTAATTTCAGCCACAATAGAGTAGGAGGTGAAAACACGTGAGGGAGAACACAGCGATACTAAGGGCCGTGGAGAAGGAGAGGGAGCAGGTGCTCCAGGTGCTGGAGCCAACACTCTTCTGCAGGCTGTGGCAAAGACCATGGTGAAGCAGCTGTGCCTCTGCAGCCCATGGGTCCACGGGGGATGCAGAGATCTGCCCACAGCCCGCAGGGCAGGTGCTCACACTGGAGCAGGTAAATTCCTGGAGGAGGCTGTGACCCAGTGGGAGACCCAGTGGAGAGAGAGGGCCCCTGCTCCAAGGCTGGAGCAGCCTGTTCTTGAAGGACTTCATCCTGAGGAAGAGTGACCCATGCCACAGCAGTTTTGGGAGGACTGCTGCTCATGAGAGTGGACCCACACTGGAGAAGTTCATGGAGAACTGTCTCCCGTGGGAGGGGCCCTACAGCCTCACAGGGGACGGACTCCGCACCCTGAGCTTGCCCTGAGCCAAGCGGAAGAAAACCTCGGGTGATGAACTGACCAAAACGCCCATGCCCTGGCTCCCTGCACTATCAGTGGGAATGAGGGAGGGGTTGGGAGAAGAAAAGGTGGTTTTCAGGGCTTATTTTGCCTCTCATTACTCTCCTCTCATTTTGTTAGTAATAAATTTGCTTTGTACCTTTAATTTAAGCCTGTTTAGGCATTGGAGTGTTTTCTCCCAGTCCTTATCTCAACTCATGAAGCCTTCATTAAGTTCTTCCCCTCCTCTGCCAGCTGCAGCAGGGGAGGGTGTGAGTGACTGTTGCAGGTGCCTGGCATTTGGCCAGCGTCAAACCACAACAGAGTCTAAAGCTCCCCTTCTTACCTTTTCAAAATATAAACACAAGAGGTGCTGCAGAATGGTACAGCCTTGTGTACTGACAACAGAGTCCTGTACTTTTTGCATCACCAACACATCAAGCATAATGCCCTACAAACATCAAAGTTCAAACAAAACCCTCACCTCTCCCTCAACAGAAAACTCCATTTACCCAGGTTTAAGATGGCAGTGACTCATAAGAAAATAGATCCATATTATCAGGATGCCCTCTCATTCATTAAACAGCTGATTTCTAAAGGGGCAGCTACAAACAAGAGCAGGCAAAAACAGAAAATCTAGAACTACCAGTTCACTGATTACAGTCATTGGCGTGGTTAGTAAATTCTTGCGTTTTATAAACTGTTTGTCTGAGGTTTAGGGCTTTTCTTGGTAAAAAAGACACTTTTAAAATTATTTATACTTCATTAAAAAAAAAATACATTACCTGGTATCCAGATTCTAATCTCCATGAAGATTCTCTTGTACTATATGCATCAGATAAGCTGTTTCCAGTTCTGGATCCTAGAGGAGAGCTGGAAGCCTGAACAGATATCCTGCGAGGAATTCTTGAGGGTTTTGACTCCATTCTTTGTATGCTGTACAAGGACATACTGATCATTTTTTCTCATAGAAGCAGAGAACTCACACAAAACAGGCACAGGTCATTCTGGGTGTAAAATAAATATGATTCACACATACAAATATTTACCCAGTGCTTTGGTCTGACGGTGCACCAGCAAAATGGGGTAACAAGTTCTTATCCTTGTTTTTGTAACCTCTTCTTTACATCTTCTCCCATCCCTCAGAAAACTACAGTCCCTTTTATGATTTTGTTACGATATATTATTGTAATTATAAATATAAGAGGTACTCCCTGAAGAACCACACAGCACTCATACTAATGCAAAATGAGTCAGGAAAAATTATTCAGATTTTTTAAATTCATATATTATGTTTTTGCTAATGAACTTGCAGAAATTATACTCTGACTTCTTCCTCAGGGTTGAATCTGAAACTTCACTCTCCTGTGAAAAAACACATTTGCAGTCTATCTCTCTTCAACTTCTCCAAAGACAACTGCCATGGAAGCTAGCACGTGGCAAAGGAGCACAGGCTAACTCACAAGTGTATTCATAAATTTACTTCTCACTTGCTGAGTGTTTATCTGCCTTTCGCTATTTCTAGGCATTTCAAAATAAATGCTTGTGCCTTTTCCATATGAGATGTGTTCCTATACTCATCCCCATCCTCGAAATGGTATTTGACTCAACTTTTATTTAAAACTCTAGACAGCTAGATCTTCCTCCTCAGGAAAGTACAGACAGAAGCCTACCACAAACGGTAGTTCTTAAAAAAAAAAAAAAAAATTAAGGAAACTGTATCCTCAACGGTGCAGTACATGAAGAATAGAATGGCACGTAGCAACTCAAACCAATGGCTTAGAATCCTACTGATACAGGGTGATCTGCCAAAGCGGTACAGTCTATTTAACCACTTCTAATTCTGGCATAACCTTCTGAGAACAGGAGTAAACTATATTGATTTAAAAAACCCCCTATCCGTCAACAAAGCACATTTTTCCCACAATTCAGTCATACTCATCAGGGTCACATTCTGCAAAAAGCTGCTATATCAATCCTGTCACACATCATGTCTGGCTGCAGTTTCAAGGTGAGTCCACATACTCAGGACTTTTAATTTTGCTCAAGTCATGCTTAATTAAATATTCTACCTGGTAAAAGCCAGTTAGTTTGAACAGAACTCCACTGACCTAACTGTTGGGACAGCTGAGGTTAGTTTCCTTAACCAGCGTTTTCAAGCATGTTCAGTTGTTAGGTAGCTTTACAACAGCATGTAAATGCTTCATCTTGCAAGCAGGACTCTAAAGCGTACCAAGTTTAAGTGACTGTTCACCATTGTGTACAAAAGAACTACTGGCTTGTATTACAGAGGACACCTGCTTCTAGACCACGCTTCCAAAACTAGTGATCCGTTCATGATCTGGTTAGGAATCTGAAATGCTCACTTGCCCAGCTCTGCATTGATATATTGAAATAATGAAATAATTTCATTTCCTGGATCACATTTAAAACCTTAGGTAAATATTCAGCAATTTCTGCAATTCTCAGGTTGTAAGCACATCTGTATAAATAAGACTGTTCTAAGCAGCACTCCAAAGTTCAAAAGAACAGTTAGTTGTGGAAATTCAAAATAAACTGAGGACAAGCCTAATTATCTAAACTACACCACTTCAAGTGGATCATTAGTTCAATAAAATGTAACAATCATATTTATTTCTAAACTGTAGTGATTAATTTAACGTTCAGAGCCATCTGCCATAATGTGCTCTACAAGTTTAGTACTTGTATGAAGCTGCAGTGACTGTAAAAAAGTAACTATCAAAGTTGCAAACTGCGAAGCTAAAATAATATCACAATAATATAGACTAGAGCATAGGCTGCACAGGACAGCCGTATGTCTTGATGAGATCTGATACTCAATGCACTGTTTGTCTATGTTTTACTCTGATATAAAATACAAGGAACAGACAGAGAATAATGGATCCAATTCTGTACTATTAAATACTCGACAAAAGTGTCGGCATTAACTCCTCTATTATGGATCATTCTGTTTCTGAATCACTTGGTTTCAGATAAGTGTGGAACCAGATGAATTAAATAACATAGATAAAAGTCAGATATAGACACACATAGAAAATGCAAAGGTTCAAGAAGAGATGGAAGTTCCTACTAGTAGGAATTAATGTCCAGATAAATCAGCAGAGGAGACAACTTCAAAGACTAAATTTGGGGGTTAGTATTAGTACTAATAAAATTGCTTATGTGCCATCCATAGAACAGAAAAAATAAGAGCATTCACACAGGACAAGGGTGGAAGACTGGACACCAGAGCGAACTACCTGCAGAAGATGAAATGGAGTCCAAAATTAGCAAATTCCTTCTACAGATACATATAAATAGGCACAAAACTAATTTTCTCCTTCAGTGGTAGCCCCAAGAGGACAGACAATGTTACCCAGCTGCCTAATCTTGTAAATTAGAACAGGTTGTGATTTCAATCCAAGTATGTCAGGATAAGACTATCTATGGAATATTTTCTTTCTACAAGTGATCTTGCAGAAAAAAGGTGTTAAAACCAAGTTAAGGCAGCACAATAGAAAAGGCAAAATTTAACGTGTCAGTTTATGTATACATACTACGATTAATTTCCTACTGCCTTGTATCTCAGCAGTCAGAACCTTACATTTTTTTCTGCCGTCTTTGCTTCAGCCAGCAAATGAGAAGGATCTGCTATAAATGTCAATCAGAGTCACGTAAGAATAAGCATTTGACATCTGTCATGTATGATGCAGAAGTGAAAAGAGGCTGAATAAAAGGCCTTATGACCTAGGCAAAGAAATTCTGATCAAGGAAATTGGATTTTACCTTTACCTTTCAGTAAAGATTCAGTGACATAAAGCATGTCATTAAGATGAGTCATTTCTAAAAATCTGTGGCCAAGAGCTCTTCAATTTCTGGGCATCCATTATAAAATTTACTTGCAGTCCAAATAGCAGAAATGATAGAATAGTTTGAACTGGAAAGGATCTTTAAAGGCCATCTAGTCCAACAGCAGGGACATCTTCGATGAGATCAGATGGCTCAGAGTCCCATCCCACCTGACCTTGCATGTTTCCAGGAACAGGGCATCCATCACCCCTCTGGGCAATCTGTGCCCATGGTTCACTATGCTCATCATAAAAAAGGCCTTCCTTAAATTTATTCCTTGTCCTATCACAACAGGCTCTACTAAATGTCTCTCCCCAAGTTTCTAATGCACCCTTTTCAAGTACTGAAAGACTGCAATGAGGTTTCCCTGGAGGCTTCTCTTCTCCAGGCCAAACAACCCAAATTCTTTCAGTTTTTCCTCACAGTGTTACCCAAATGGACAGAAATGCAGCTGAAGTCAATGGAGGCAGGATGTCCATTTACTAGATAGACTAAACTATATCTAGGCATTTCACCTCTGATAATCAACACCAGTAAAATGTCTTTTGGGTTTTGGAGTTTCCCCAGAGTTCTCTGAAAACCATGTTAAAGCACTGTACCTTGAAAGCCTGAGATGCAACTGTCTTCACAGACGGCCTGAATACAAAGACAACACATACAAGGCTTATGCTGATCCTGGCAACACAATGGGGTGGTTATAAATAAGGTGAGCATGCTAAGCTATTGCAGAGCACAGGACAGAGCCACACAATGGTCTCACGCTAATACAAAAATCACATTATCAAAGCCACAACACTACTTGTCTGCAAGGGGACTATTGTGCTTGTACACAGTATTCCAGATTAAGAACAGTTCCCTTTTACAGTGTCATCAACTTAAGAGTTTTCCTGAAGAAAATCACTCAAAACCTCAAGCATTTTGTTTACACGCACACAAATTCAACAAACCAAAGCAGTAATTAACATGATGTAGTGAGTTTTATAATGACAAAGTAGACACTTCAATTTACATGGAAAATATGAGACCAAAAAATACTTAAATTACTTCTGTGAGGAAACAGTAACAATAATCACAGTAACAGAAATTGGGCTGTAGCCTGAACTGATTAAAAAGCCTGTTGTTGCCAAAAAGTAAAGGTACACCTTATTCAAATATCACACCTGATGTGTCCTTCATTGAGAACCCTCAATACATTAACCAGTGAAAACACACTTCTGGCCTCTCCATTGTTTTAACACTACTCATGCTCATACCCAACAATAGAGAAATGAGAATGTGTAGAGCAGGATGAGCAGCATTCTTCTTATCAAAGCAACATATTTCATCAGCTTATGCCATGTTACACTATTTAGCAATCAAAACCTCATGAAAAAAATTGGAAACAATTCTAGAGACTCCTGAAAAAAAAGACGCATATGCAATACTTCTCAGACTTGGTCAGAAACCAAGGTCTGAAATAAAACTTTTAAATCATACCTGAGAAACAGATGATCAGTTTGAAAAAAGAGGTGGAACTGGACAGCCTATTTTAAGCACAGAGATCAAATGTCTTGCCTTTCTTGATCTGTCACCCCTCCAAGAGCATTACAAAAGACGAACTAGACCTAACACAGCCGTGGATAGAGATAAAACCTCCAAGAGGTCTCTGAGGGAAAGCAATGCAATCTCCTAAGACAAAAATAGTAACTATCCTTAACTGTCCATTTTTACACCTCTTCACAAAAAGAAATTCACAAAACACAGCGAGCAAATATTTCTCTTCTGCCTTGACCCTCTCTATCGATAAAGGAGAAGCAATTCCAGGTAGTCATGTCTACGAGTAAGCCTTTGCCAGCTTCCATGAATGCTACCAGATTTAAGCCATCTTGGACTCTCCATCAGAGGGTAGCATAAGCTTCACTGCTTATGCTTGGAACCATGCACTGACACTTCTACCTAAGACTCGAGCTCTCAAGTCTACATGTTTTTGTGTGGTCTAACATAAAACTATAAGTAAGATTTTCTCCCGAGCAACCTGTGCTCACGTGTCTTCCTCGGGGCTTACTCATAATCATGTTTTTCTGACAAACAAGACAGTGCTCACGAGTCTTTCAGACTGTTCAATTCCTCGTTACGGGTATTTTCTCAACTTCCAAAGTAGTGAAATTGACAAATAACTCAGGAGCTTCTCAGGAGCCCAATGCGGAGACAGAATATTTACAAATGTCGATGACTGCCCACGCTGCCGCGGCTGGTGCCTTAAGGCCAACGGGTGCTCCGCAGAGCCGCCGAGCTGCGCCGAGAACCGCACCTCCCCTGCCAGGGCCCGGGGAGCGGCTGGCACGGCTCGGGCCCGGCCGGCGCCCACGGCTGCATCCGATCCCGCTGCCAGGCAGCATCCGGTCCCAACCGCCGGGCAGAGCCCGCGAGAAACGCAGAGAGGAACAGGGGCACCAGGTCACAGGGCCTCGCAACGAGAGCGCGCGCGGAGCCGAGCGGCCGTTGGGGGCGACAGCGGAGAGAAGGGCGGGCGAGCCGGCCCCAACACGGCACAAAATGGTTCCCCTGGCCCTGGCGTGAGGCCACCGCGGCGGGCGGGGCCCGAGCCGCAGTGGCCGCCGCGGGCGGTCTGTACTCACCGTCACGGCCGGGCCGCCACTTAGGCCAGGCGGGCCGCCTCTCAGGCCAGGCCAGGCCAGGCCGGGCCGGGCCGGGCCAGGCCGACCGCTCGCGCCGCTCCCGCAACACAATGGCGGCGGAGCGAGATGGCCCGGACGCCAGGCGCGGCCACTCCCAGCTCTCGCGAGAGCTGCGGCCGCGCGGGGCGGCCCCGCAGAAGGCGCGCGGCGGGGGCGGAGCCCTGATCGGAGCCTGAGGGCTGTGGGCGGGTGGAGCTGCGGCACCTGCGGAGCAGGGGCGGGAGCTGAAGATCGCTGTAGGGAGTGACCGGATTCCTTTTCGTGTGCGGAGCAGCATCTCCAGAGACATCTAAATCGTTTTCCACGTTCAGCCTGAAAACTGCAACACGGTCTTTTGAGTTTTCTGTCTATGTCACATTCTCTTCCTTGCCTGAACCCTGTAAATGAATCCCCCCGTTTCTCGTTACCAGGGACAGCAGGCTGTCCCTGAAGGACACGGCGGCACGGGGATGTTGGACACAGCCCCCTCAACGGCAAAGCAGCTGAATTGCCATTCATTTTAATTGCATTGAGGCCTCAATCTTGTCCTCTTGAAAATAACAGACATTGGCAGCCATTATTAGTTGAGGGGAAGATATTGGATGATGTAGGAAATCAGGAGATAATCTTCCCAAATTCTTAAAAGCCAAGTCTTCACATAATTAGAGATCTAGATTAGCAATCATAAACAAATTATGATTTCCAGTGTCTCTGGCCACTACAGAACACGGCAGAGACTTCACACTGTGTTTCTGAGCCAGGTCCTGAAGAAGACAGGTTATGGTTTTACTAAGGACTCTAGCCTTGTATCACAGTAGTCGTGAGCCTCTATATTTTACTCGTCCAACTTCCATCTGCCATCAGTCTGCAGCACAGCTTTGCTGAATCCCAGTATCAAAGTGAGTGCCATAGATCACACTTTGCAAGTCAGATAAAGGGGCTTGCAACAGTAGCAGGCTGGCTATTCCTTAAGGGAGGGGAAAAAAGGAAAAAAAATGAAATCAAAAAAAAGAAAATTATAAAAGGGAAGAAAACACAACCAGCCACCCTGCCATGGAGCTACAACACATACAAATTCAAAGTGTCCATGCCTAATAGGTCTGACTGATCTGGGACACATGTAAGACCAGCCAGGCTGGTTAGAAACTAGACAGGTGGCACCTAAATTGTAGACTGTCCTATTGCTGTGTTTAGCAATACCCTTGATTCTGCTTCCATTCATGCTTATAAATATGTTTGGATTGTATTTTATTATTGCATTTTATTATTGTATTTTGTATTTATTATTTTATTATTGTGTTTTATTGCATTTTAGTCACTTCTTCCTACAGAGAAATGGTGGGCAAAGTGCTATTTAATTGGAGACAAAGATGAAGAGCTGGGAAGAGCTGTAAACAGAGAGAGGAACAACTGAAAAAAAAACTGATAGGAAGAGAAAGGCTGTTGGGGTTTTTTTTTGTTGATGAGCATGTTGCCTTTCACCATCATGCCTAGAGCAATGCTTATTGGACTTGGGAAAATCTTGTCTTTAGCACCCAGAAGCAGGCCTACTGCCCCAGACAATAGCATTTACTTGGCATAACTGTCTCCAGTGGAAGAGGACAGCTAGAATGAGTTCATGAATGATTCCAGCAGTAGCAGCTGCTCTTTTTCCTGGCTAGCAAACAAGAGCACTTATAGAACGAGCACTTAGATCTACAATAAATTCAATCCTTAAAGGAGTTGTTCTGTGTTTTAGTAATGCACAAATCAAGTTATTCACAGACCTAGTGAAATGCCTGTGTAAATGTGGAGGATGATGTGTACAGCCTTCCCTGCAGCCAAGATAGATCAAGGCCACCACTAATCAAGGGCACTATGCTTGTCTTTTTAAAAACAAGTTAGAAGCTAAATGGGGAAAGTCCCATCCAATACAAAACTTCAGAGGTCTTCAACTCAGTCTTGCTATCATCAGAAGAGGATTTACTGGGAATGCTAAGATGTTATACCACTCACTGCATTAACCCTGTCCAATGCAATGCACAAATTGCATTACTGGAGGGTTGATGCAATAACCTTTTATTAACAACCTATGAGCTCTATGAGCCATTTGCGAGCTCATAGAAATTGGACTGTCACCTGCGTTCATGAGCTTGCTTTTTTGTTTGTTTTAATCTGCAGAATGGATCAAAGATCTACCCTGTAACGACTAGTTTAATTACAAATATACAAAATCAGGAAAGGCAAAGACATATTGTTCAACACTACCACATTGCACAAAGACTTCTCTACATTTTGAACCATTGTTAAAATGGCACCATCTAACGAATGTGGATATGATTTGGGTTTGGTCTCAAGGAAAATATCTAATATTGGGTGTTAGTGGCTGAAGTCACAAATCCTGTGTAAGTCTGTGCTCGTAAATGGCAGAGCAGTAGGTTTAGATCTTCTTTATCATGTTCTTCAATCGTATCAATGATATGGAAACAGGCAGATTTAAATCGCATAATTATTAACAGTAACTATCCTTAACTGTCCATTCTTGCACCTCTTCACACAAAGGGATTCACAAAAGCTGTAGTTTGCACAAAATGGCTGAACTTTTTGTAGTGTCGGTCCTAACTTCAATAGATCATAGTCTGAAATTTTAAGATTATCAGAAGTTGGTGTTGTCTAGTCGGATAGTTTATACTTATTCCTATTAGTAATCGTTCTTCAGTAGAATTCACTTTTAATAACCATTTGAAGATAGACAGTTTCCAAAGGCTTTTTGTTAAATTTCTGACCGAACTGTAGGAATCTTGTTGGAGAGCACATTTTTTTAAAATGCTATTTAGACTGCGTCTTGACTATTCATTTGTTATGAAGGATTTCAGACAATATCCTAAGAATCTTAACCCTCTTCTTTCTGAGAGAAAAGGCAACAAAAAGGTCTCAAATCTAGAAAATGGTTTTTGATATGGCTTGTTATCACATAGATGGTCCCAAATATTGCAGTAACCACTTCTGAAGGTGGCAGAGGCAGGAAGAAGACCTCCATGAATAGCAGTCATCGTGTCCTAGAAAAAGCAAAATACATCCTTGAGACAAAAGTCCATTTATTCAACATTCACTACAAAATACAGTTTTTGAAATACACCACCTGCCAAGGCTGTGTGGCTTAGACAGCAGAAAAGGAGTAGGTCAAAGAACTTGCAGACAAGACAAAAACCAAGGCAATCTCAAATCATCCTTTTAATGTGTTTTTTTTCTGCACTGAACTGTTATTTAGGTTATACATGGACTGGTTCTTTTTACTGTGTCAGCTAGAACAAGTACTAAGAAGTCCTTTTGGTTCACACTATACACATTCCTGGGGCTGTCTTTAATGAATTTAACCCTTTTCTTCTTTCTGCAGGATGTTGTGTTGGGCACTGGGCAGGCTCCCCAGAGCAGCGGTCACGGCCCCAAGGCTGCCAGCACTCCAGGAGCATTTGGACAGCGCTCGCAGGCAGAGGGTGGGATTGTTGGGGCGCCTCTGCAGGGCCAGGAATTGGACTTGATGATCATCATGGGTCTCTCCCAATTCAGGAGATTCTGTGATTCTGTGTGCAGTAGAGCTACTGAGCATGACACTAAATGTATTAGAGGTTTTCTGGTTTCTATCCTGCCAGGTGGGGTTGTGGTGTTGTTCCTGCTTGACTTGCTAAACAGGAGGTCTGTACCATATAAGTTTTACAGAGGAAGGAAAACTGGGATGTGAAGAAAAGCAGAGTTCATTTTCATCTGTCTATGGTAAACATTACACAAGAAAGATTCTGAAAGTGGACAGTAAACCAGAAAGTTGTCCTCAGAAAATAAGTCCAAATCACAGTTCATGGCTTAAACAAATCTGGTAAATGTGGTATCTGTAAAAGGCTGGTGGTCTCTATCCAAACTGTAACATAAAGAGCAGTGATTAAAAAAAAAGAAAAAAGAAAAAAAAAGAAACATTGCAGAGACAAGAGAGTTTAGAACAGATTAAGCCCTAAAGAAACTACTGTCATGCAGGCAGTGAGAAACATGGCATAACTCTTACAGAAAAAAATAATTTATTGAAATATATATAGGCTTTACAAGGCACTTTAAACATAGTGATTTTTTTAAGGCAAGGTTAAAATAACAGCTTTTAAATGTTGTGATATGGGAAATTACCTTAAAACCTAATATTGATATGGGAAGCTTTGAAACTAAAAGACTTTTTAACTTCATCAAAATCAAACTGAAATAATTTTGGCCCATACGGATCCCAGTTTTACGAGATAAAACACTGTGGGGCACACCCATCCTAAAGAGGTTTCCCTCTTCTTGTTTTACCTTATACTTGTTATACCTATACTTCTTTTTTAATATCCATCTGAAATCGTTCTCCAGTGTTCCTGAGATTTTTTTTTAAGCATAAATATATTTGCTTTATCCTGTTACCAATTTTTTTTTTTAATCAAGAAGTTTCTATGTGCCTTCTGAATCACATCTGTTCTTGCTTTTAAACAGTGTAAAGTAAAAGGCAATTAAACCACATTAACAGATTAATTTTGTAAGTATTACTATACCTTGGGTAGATGGACCAAGTGTACCTGTATCTTCTTCTGAAATTTTAGGTTTTGGCTAAACTTAGATTTTGTAAGCTAAAAGAATGTGTATTTAAAATTACAGAAATTGTTAGAATTGTTGAAAATTATTTAGTTATGTTTTATAAAGGTGATGAGTTCTTTTTTTCCTACAATTTCCTATTTCTGGAATACTATAAAAATTGTCAATGTTAAAAATCTTTCTTTACTTCTTTTCTTCTTCCCATAGTCCAAGTCAGGAAGAATAAAGCTCTATGAATCACAAAATTGTAGTTTGTACAAAATTGTATGAGGTCTTACTGCTCATTCTAATTAACACTGATCAAAATGCTTCTGTTGGGTTGTTTTATCAGAATATCGATATGCTCTTTCATTCATTTCTGTGGAACAACCAGTCTTCTAACTAGAGACACATAAAATTAAAGCAAAAAAAATTACTCAGAACTTCAGCAGACATCTGAAACAACTACCTTTTCCTTTTCCAACAGCTTTTGTGTTTAAAAAGAAAATAAATATTTGTATACCTTGTGAACAAATATCTTAATAAGTAGGAAGAATTCTTCACCTTAAGTCCCATATGTCAACTGTTTCTCATTTTTTCAGTAAAAAAAGCTAATAGTGAAAAGTCACAACACATTTTACAGAAAAGAGGGTGTTTAGACATCAGTATTTTCTTTCATCTCCCTATCCAGGATGATCCCAGGCTAGAGCTGTGGAAATTACTCCACTGGAGATGAAAATGTCTGTTTATTGTCCTTTAGTAAGAAATTTTAACAAAAAGAAAGCTTGAATAGCCTCTATCTTTCTATATACCTATTATAAGAATCTAATAGTTGCACAAAACCAATACACACACACATATATACACATATATGCAAACATATGGGATAAAAAGATAAAAAATTCTTGTTCTTTGAACAAGAATTATAGCAGTGTAGATTTTACTGAAATCTATCTGAGCTCTGCTACTGAGGATAGTATGTAAGTAGGGTGGGGAATGCAATATGTTTTACTTCCGTGTTGATGAGAATGGACTGGAATCCAGATACAACATAATTATTGTTATTGTCACAGGGTGACTAATTCAATGTTAAAGCAGAGAAGGAAGTGTGAGGAGCAAAACATCGGGAATTATTAGGTACAGTACATGCAACAAGGGGTTCATTCTGCTTTTCCTGTAATTGGCAGTGGAGTTGTCTCAAAAGTTATCTCAAATTTATTTATTTATTTACCTTACTTTTTATTATGTCAAACACTTTTATGGGTAGGAAGAAATGACTGTGATTGATACATAATTAAAACCAGAAAGCATTTGCAACTGTTGGTGAAATTATACCTCTCTCTTGCTCATGTTTTATGACTAAACAGATTAATATCCCATTCTTAAGGTTCCAGTAGGAAAAAATGAAAATGAACATCTGTGTTTTGCTGGGCACTTAATAGGACCGCAGTAAATCTCTTCCTCTTGTGCCTTACACAAATAAGAAAAGAGATATCAAGTAGATTTGACGTAATAAATCATGCATAGGATAAGGAATATAGACCTTGTTTTCTACAGTTGTATGTACTACAAGTGTATTTTGCCTGTGGAAAAGCTGCTCAACTCCCTGTCTGCCTGATGTATTTTTTTTTAACTTTACAGTGCAAATGTGGTAGATACAGTGGTGTATGTAAAATATATATATAATCATTCATTTAAAACTAAAGGGTGTGTACATAAACGTAACAAAATCCTAGCTAGAGTTTACCTGAGAAGTGATTTACGTGAAAAAGACCCTATATACTCCACTGTGCCTATGTTAAACCAGCTTAAGATAAATTGAAGGAGAAAATAAAAGGATTTTGTCTTGACCAAGGATAGGGAACCACCAGTCAGCAGAGACGGAAAGGAGGAAGAAGGTAGATGAGGTCAGAGTTCTGCATTTGGCATAAGGCATTCTTGTAGGTTTTTATTCAGAGAAGCTCACATGGGGCTGAGACAGCATATCTTCACCTTTACCTCACACAGAAAGGACTCGAAATAACAAGATAACATAGCCAATGCCAGAAACAGATCAAGAAGTAAAAATTGACTTAATGGGATATTTAACAACAGAGGCATTTTTGTCACCTTAATTTTGGATAGATGCTGCTCGTGTTACACAGACAGTGAGACTGGACATGCACAGAGTTTGTGGGAAGGAACACCAAACACCAGACTTGCATTTCAGAGCTATAGATGGAAAACAGGTAGTGACACACATCTTTATGATGACTGATGATTTTATCCTCACAGACACATCCTGTAGTATTAATTCCAGAATTTAGCTTTGTGATGTGCAAAAAAAGCATTATCTTATCATTTGCTTAGAGCTCACTATCTGATAATTTAATTTGATGCTTCCTAATTTCTGAAATCAGAGAAAGAGCAAATAATTGTTTTCTTTTCAAGTTCTGACTTTATAGATACCTATCATCTTGACTTTGAGTTTTACCTTTTCTGAGTTACAGGATGCTAGTCCATTTTTCACCTTCCATAAGTTCTTCTGTAACTTTGAACATCCTTTATTTTAGTTTTCTGGTTCTACTAGATAATTTCTGTCAGAGGTAGCTGTAACTGAACTCCTTATTGAGGATGTAGGCACACCATAGACTAATAGTGGTTTAGTGGTGACTTCACTTTTGCACTGTATTCTCTTTCTAAGCACTTGTAACACCGTACTTGGGGTTTTGATCACTACAGGCCATGAAGAAATACAGATGCCTAAGGATTTAGTCTGGAATGCAATTCATACTTCTTCCCAGAAGGAGGGTTGAGCAGAACTCTGTATGCTGGATTGTAAAGCAGGCCAGAGAAGCTGCCTTCATTGTATCTTATGTTATTCCCATACTCACACACTAGACATCTGCTGTTAGCTTACACGGTATAGGGCTTACATGGCAAGGATTTGGTAGTGGGAAGGCGGCAGGGGTGGCTTCTGTGAAAAAACATAGGAGTTTCCCCCTTGTCCAACAGAGTCAGTTCCAGCCATCTCCAAGAAAAATCCACTGCTGCCCAAAGCTGAGCCCATCAGCAAGATTGGTGGTGCCTCTGTGATAGCATGCAAGAAAGTGTAAAAAACACTGTGGAGCAGCTGGGTGAAAGTGGAGTGAGAAAAACATGTAATAATCCTGCAGACAACCAAGGTCAGTGAAGGAGGGAGAGGAGGTGCTCCATGCACTAGAGAAGAGATTCCCCTGCAGCCCATGAGGAAGTCCATGGTGATGTGTGTTGAGGCCCTGTGGCCTATGGTGAACTCCACACCAGGATGGTCTACTGGCAGAAACTGTGGTCCAGAGAGAGGTGACAGGAGCTGGTTTTCTAGCAGTATCTGTGGCCTGCGGGGGACCCACACTGTCATAGTCTCTTCCTGAGGGACTGTACCCTGTGGAAAGGGGGTAAAAGCCCAAGCTGGAGCAGTTCTTAAGTAACTGCAGCCCATGGGAAGGACCTATGCTGGAGCAGTTTGTGAAGAACTGTACCCCGTGGGAGGGAGCCTATGCTGGAGAAGGCAAACAGCATGAAGAGGAAGGTGTGGTAAAGAAGTTCGTGCTGGTGTTCACTGAGATAATTTTCTTCATAGTAGCTTGTAAGGTCCAATGTTTTGGATTTGTGAGGAAAACAGTGTTGATAACAGGAATGCTTTATTGCTGCATAGTGCAATCCCATTCCCCATTCCCACTGTGCTACTTACGGGAGAGGAGGTAGAAGAGTCAGAACAAAACAGTAAAGTTGAGCCTGGAAAATAGGGGAAAGGGTAGGAGATTGGTTTTCATTTTGGCTTTGTTTCTCACAATCCTGCTCAATTTTAAATTGGCAATAAATTAAAAGAATCTTCCCACAGTCAGTTTTGTTTTGCCCCTGATGGTAATTAGTAAGTGATCTGTCTGTCTTTATCTCAAGACACAAATTTTCATCTTATTTTCTCCCCCTGAGCTCTTGAAGAGGTGGAGTGGGAGAGTAGCCTAGTGGGCATCTGGCAGCCAGCCGAGGTGAACCCACCACACAGACACTGTTGGAAACAAAATACTGTCTTGGGTGCTCGTTTTCTGATCTTGCATAGGGAGACTTGTTTGTTTATTCCTTGAATGTTCCATGAGTAGGAAATGTGTCAAACTAAATCTCTGTAAACGACTGACCCTTTCTTTTCTCACAAGTGTGAGTTTATATAGCTCTAGCTCTGCTAGATGGCTATACACATACCCCTAAATAAATCTAAATCTTCCTGCCTGGAAGGACTGAACTTGAAGTCTGAATCTCTGGTTAGTGACATATGGCTTTTTCATTTGCAGCAAGTTTGTGTGAAATCTGGCAAGTCTGAAACAAATCAATTAGATCATTTCCATTCTATATTGTGCCCAAACCCAGTGGGTGTCTCGTATGCAGCGCCTTACATAAAAAGGAATTAGTTTTTATCATATTACCTTGATCTGGAAAAGGGGGAATTTTTATGTGTTACTTTGTGTTCCAGCTAGTGAAGCTATCTTCTCAAGATGCATAAAGGAAGTGACAGCTGTTAATAACTTTCAATTCTTTCTTTTTATCTGCAGTCTCAAAGATCATTTTTTTGTCCTCTCCCACATGCCAGGAGAGATGCGTGATCCAGAGAAGATCTAAAAGCCTTGACCCAGTGCCTGAGAAGCTGTGCATGGGGGAAAAGGATGGGAGGGTTACCCAGGATGGGATTGTGAGTTGTGAGTGTTGCGAGTGAGGTAGCATGTTCCCACCCTGCAGATACCATTTGCTTGGGGTTTTTGGTCAGAGTCTTAGGAGAAATATGCAGTCTTTACAGAATACACGGCCTATTGCTTTTTTGTGTTCCATTTAGAGGCCATACTCCAGGGACTCAGAGGGCTCTGGTCTTCATAATGGAAATCAGGATCTAAGATTCAGGAATAATTAAATTCAGGCTTCTCCTGTTTCACATGAATCTTAACTTTATAACTTTGGGTGGGTTTGCATTTTAGGGAAGCAAGAATGGCTTTTTCTTCCACAGCTCCAAGTAATTTATTTCTGGTTTGTTTGTTGTATTTTTTTTTTTCTCCTTCTCTTAATTTTAAACATCAAATATAAAAGGTTTTCATTTAGATGCTTTGTCCAATTTTTGACTTCTGTAAATAATAAACTGGTTTTATCCAAACTGTACAGCTTAAATAACAAATATATAACATCACATTAATAAGATAGAATAAGAATACTTAGATCTTACATTTTAAATCAGACTCTTAGTATAGTTAAGTAGCATTCCTTAACTTTTTCATTCTTAGAGCTTGAGACTACTAACAAATCTATTGCTTCCAAAAGTAACCAAAGGAGATTTGGCCGCAAGCTGTCAAAACAAGACATTATCACAGCTAGAAGTATCTGTTTTCTTTGTTTATGTTTGTTGAAGAGATGGGAACTAAAATGTTAGTGAAACAACTGCATTTTGCAAACCACTATTCAAATTAATATTAACATAAAAGCCGTTAGTGTTTTGACTGATGATTTAGCTGTGTTTGGCAGAAAGTCATAGAAAGAAATGGTTGGCAGACTATTAGCACATTCACTTCTCATTAAAGATGTAAACGATAAAAAAATTCTAAACATACAACCACTAATATTTTACTTCTAAAACAATGAAATATGGGAGAAAAGGCTTTTACAATGAGAGCAACTCTGAATAGCAGCTGGTAGAGACTATTTAGAAGACTTTTGTGTGAATCCCGTGCTGAACAAAATGTGGAATTTAAGCTGTTATTAAATGCAGGTAAAGGTCAGAGATCATGATGTCCAGAGACAATTGTTTGCAGTATTTACAACTTCTTTTATGTACAGGAGGCAAGTGCAATGCAAGAAAGTAGACAAATCACTGCAAAATAAGGTTTTCTTGGCAACAGAGAAGAATTTACTGCTTCTAACAAAGACCAGCATACAAATGGGTTGAAATTCAGACACAGACAACCTTGGAATCAAGAACTGAGGATAAGCATTTGTCTTGCATCAGCTGGCCAGTAGGGAAAGGATATAATGTAACTTTTTTTTTTCTAGTAAGTTGGCCCCCTTTGTCACTGGAGTACTTTCATATGAGGTCACACTTAGAATCCATAAATTTAATTTTTAGTTACAAGCATTTACTGATCCTGTAGTTCATACATATTAACATGGCATGGCATGGCATGGCATGGCATGGCATGGCATGGCATGGCATGGCATGGCATGGCATGGCATGGCATGGC
>VZUI01047671.1:0-10994 GCA_013401135.1 Cettia cetti | reverse complement strand
ATCCCCTGCAGGGAGGATGGGTCCTGGAAGGGATAAAGAACCCTGCCCCAGCTGCTGGAACAGCTGCCCATGGACAGAACACACCCACCCCCTTCCCCTGGGGTTATGAGGAAAGAAACATCTCCCCAGTTGGTTTCAATAGGTGGGAATAGAACACACCTTGCATTGAACCCAAGACATGAGCAAAGCTCCATCCTGAGCCTGCAATTGAGGAAAAGGTGCTGCATCCCAGAGCTGGCCAGACAGGGGCTGGATCCCAGCCCTGGGCACTGTGGGCTCTTGCTCGTGCCCGTGGTGCCAAAAAGCAATTTATTCATTTTGTCTCCTGAACATGTATTAAGATGGATATCAAAACATAATTGTCTCAATAATCTTTGGGCTTTTACTTATCAGCTGATGATAAGGCTGTAGAGGGATATGTTCATTTGTCTGCAGATCTCTGTAATCCTATTAAGTTTAGAGTGATAACTGTTAAACTGTACATGCACACAGCCGTGCACACGTTTGTTGAGGGAAGTATTTAACACACACATGCACTGGCACACACTCTGTGCAATTCCCTGCTGCACAGCCAGGCAGGGGCCTCTGTATGGACAACCTGCCTCAACAGGATCACTCAGGGTCAAAGATCCCTCCTAGCAAAACATCAGCAATGCTGCTGGAGCCAAACCAGGCAAATAGAAACAATTCCCCTTGAATTTTATTCTGAATCTCCCTCTGAGAAGAGGGAATTTCCCTGGCCCTGTGTTTCATACCTGGAATCTGTGAGACCAGGCTGGGGCAGAGCTGCCTTTACCTGATGCTTACATCTATCACTGTGCCTCCATCAGCACTGCCCAGGGGACTGCAGCACCCTGGGGAAAATCCATGGGGAGGTTTCTTCCCTCTTCTAGGCTGTATCTAAATCAGGAGGGCCCATCTGGGAAAAAACCACAGAGATTTTACCCACCAAAAAAAAAATATCCTGGGCTTCAATAGCAAAGGAAGAGCAAGGCTGATGCTTTCAGCCCCTGGCAGTGGCACATTTTGGAACATTTTGCTCCAAAAACTGGACTTCAGTAGCTGCTGCCCAGGTGCAGGAATGTGGTGCAGGACAGCCTGACAGTCTGTGGTGCAGTGCCTGGATGTGACACTGCCCTTAAGGACAGGGACACCACCCCAGGCTGGCCCCAGGTCTCAGGCAGTGCCCTGGCCACTGTGCCACCACTGTGGGACAGTGTCCAGAGCTGGGACACCACTGTGGGACAGTGTCCAGAGCTGGGACACCACTGTGGGACAGTGTCCAGAGCTGGGACACCACTGTGGGACAGTGTCCAGAGCTGGGACACCACTGTGGGACAGTGTCCAGAGCTGGGACACCACTGTGGGACAGTGTCCAGAGCTGCCAGAGCCTCCCCTCCCTCCTGACACTGGAAACAAGCCCCAGCCCAAGGAGCTGTTTCTGCCCAGTGCCTCCCTGTCCTGGGGATTCAGGTGGCACTGCCCTCCCAGGGAGTGCAGCCACAGCCCCATCCCTGTGCACAGCCAGTCCACTCCCTGCCCCTGCCTGTGCCTGTTCTGGATCCCCTCACTCTGTGCAGGCCCCAACACGCCTGCAGTGCCCACCACTGACCATTTTCCTCCCTAAATCACTCTGAATTCATTCTCAACCGTTTTTCCAGACACCTTCTAGCATTAAGAGCACCATTTTCAAAACAAAGGTATCACAGCCAACCAGCTGGGAATAAGGACTCACATCCTGAGTTTCTCCCTGCAAAGCCTTGGCTGCTGCCTGCTGAAGGAGCTGGAAAAGCCTTGGGAGGCCACCCAGCCAGCACACATCCCACTCAGGGAGCATCTCCCCTGGTTTCCAGGCCTGAAATTTGATTCTAGCTGGGCACTTTTCATAGAATCACAGAAAGGTTTGGGTGGGAAGGGATCTTTCAAGGCCAGGGATGTGCCAGGGATGGGGCACCCATCGCCTCTCTGGGCAACCTGTGCCAGTGTTTCACCACCCTCATGAAAAAAATGCCAGTGGCTTCCCATTTTTAACTCTCTTCTGCCCCACATGTGCACAAATATCTGCTGTGCTGTGGCAGCTGGAGCTTGCCAGCACCTTGGGGCCAGGAGCATCAGTAGCAGGTGGCATGAGACACTGAATTTTGGACATCAGTGAACCTGGTTGTGCTGTACTTACATCACTGGTAAGCCTCTGCCCTGCCCTGAGGTGGGAAGGGTTCCTGGGACATATTTCCTTCTTAATGCAGGCTGAGAGGCACAAGGCACACAGAAAGGAGCTGAAATTCATTGTGGCTGGGGAAAGGGGCTGTCAGGGGGCAGCCAGGAGAGGCCTTGCTCCCTGGTGGGTGCTGGTAGAGGAGCAGAGGCTTCTCCCTGACTCTTGTTAAGCACTGAGCTGAAATGCAAAGTGATGGAAAATACAAGGAAAATAAGGCAGGAAGTAGCATTATATATATTGATAATTTGGGCAAATCACTCCTATGGACCTTCTTTGATTATGTTAGCTGTTCAGTCTCCCTTACTAAGTGCTGCTATCACACAAGCATAATAAAACAAGAATATATAAATGGAAGGAATTAAGAGCCATCCTATTGGGACCAATTTAATCTTTGCTTCATTTAAAAGGAGAACATGGCTCCCTTATCTAATGTACATAAAATTGCTCTTTATTCCCCAGGTTTACATAGAGATGACAGATCTATATAAATATGGATCTGCTCCTTTTGCCCATTCTGTTGTGAGAAGAGCCCCTTCCACCACATCTCTCCTATGCCCTGGACGCTGAAGGAGAGTCTCTCTCCTGCCCTATGGTGTTTCTGAGAGGAGAACGAGGATCTGGCAGCATCCTTGGGAAGACACAAGCTCCAGCAATGGCTGTTGGAAAGTAAAAAGCAACGAGGCCAGTCCCAGGTAGCTCTGGCTCAGAGGCAGGTGGTGGGAATGGGCTGAAACCCAGCCAGAACAGCCCCCCCAGGTCACTTCACTCCCCTCCAGCTCTGCTAGCTTTGCTTTTGGGCAGTTACAGAGCAAAGCCACAGAGGTTTCTGAGCTGTACAAGACAGGCAGGAAACCATAAAGTCTCCTGTGAACTGTCATCTTCAGGGCCCTCAGAGGGAAGAGGAAGCTTGGCTGTACTGGGGAATTACCAAAGGCAAAGACACCCCTGCCAGGACCTGCTGAGCTGCCACAGAGGTGAGAGCAGCCCTGGGCTTCCTCCCCAGGAAAGGCTGAACATCTCTCAAGGTGTTGGGAGAAGATTCACAGCAACCACCAGAAGCCATTTCTGTCTTCACAGAAATTCAAGTTGTTAAGTTAAAACTCAGTTATCAGGATACAGACTTTCCCACAGCCAAAGATATCAACTGAAGCTGAGTTGTGGATCTCAGACAAGCCCAGTGCCCCTGCCAAACTTCTCACTGGTCCTGTCACCCTCACTGAGCAGGACCTGAGTCGCTGTGGCTTCACAGATGAAATCATGTCCTTTTCTACAGGACACATGCAGAAATCTGGACTACTTCCTCTCTTCCTCACCTCTGATCTGGGGAAAAAAAGAGGTATTTGTGCTTTCTAACATGCTAAAAGCATCAGAGGACTCCCTGCTCATTCAAACCAACTATCATAAGTGCAATTTCAAATTGTTTCTCTCTGCTAATATCCAGTGGCTTTTTAAAAAGCAGCTGACAGCAGTGCTGGAATGGCTAATGCCTAATTAGCTAATGTGTAATGATGCTCCTGTGAACGAGGCTGACATTTCACTCTGTAATTATCATCCAGGCTGATCCCGCAGTGGGCAGTGGAGGGTGCCTTGGGACACTCCTGTGGAGTGGCAGGGCTGCAGTGATGCTCCCAGGCTGCCACCCCAGCTGGGGCAGCCCAGGCCATGGCTTTGGCAAGGCTGCCCTTCCCCACACAAAGACTCCTTTTCCATCCCCAGGTTTATTCATCTGAGCTGAAAAAGAGGAGTTTTGCTGGGTGTCCCTGCTGCCAGGCAGCCTGTGAGCAGCTCTGCCCTGCTTCACAGCTCTGTGTCTCCATCCAGGAGGCCTTGGAGGAGCTGGAGGAATCCCTCTCTGCCTTGCTGGGACTCATCATAAGTGAGGAATAACCACTTGGTACAACATTCTGAAGCTGAAAGCTTATATGTTATATTAACCCTAAAAAGTCAGAGTCCTCCCTTTGAGCAGGTTTGGGGTCCAGCACACTGCCAGGAAAGCTCTGTTTGTACCATGTTTTAGTCTCCAGATCTCTGTGTCTTTTTTCTTTCACAGGAACAGCTCAGTTTTGTTCCTTGGGCCCCTAAAGAGTGAACACCAATTTATGGGTATTGGGGGGTTAATTCCAGTGTGTTTAAGTGGAAAATCAACCCCTCTGGAGTCTCTGCTTTGCTTTTCTGCCCTACTCACCCCACTGGGACATCCTCTCCAAGGACCAGCCTGCAGCTTTAGGGTCCATCTCAAAATCTCCTTTGCCAGCTGCAACTCTTTGGGAAGAAAGGTCACGAGAGGATCTGTCCAACAAAGAGCCACCACGGAAACTCTCACCCAGTTTCCTGGGCTCTTAGGGATGTCACCAGCCTCGTGCTCCCACAGTGCAGGGAGGCTCTTTGGGAGCTGCTCCAGGTGCTGAGAGAGCTCTCACATGGACACAGCACTGGGGAGGTTTTTCTCCTCTCAATCTCCAAATCTATAATTTCATAGATAGTTTCATAGTTTGCACTGCCAGTCAGACTTTTCAGACATGCTGAGTGCTCCCAGTTAAAGGAACTTGCTGAGCTGAGCATTTCCAGGGGCAGAAGGGAGGCACACACAAGCTCTGACACTGAGACAGAGATGCTCCTGCACTGGGGAAACCTGACCCAGCCCTTCCTTCAACAGCTCTTGGCAGCAGGACCAGACACACGCCCTGCACAGCTCTGCTCTTCCACTTCCATGTTTCTGTGAAAGGTGGGGAGATGTGCCAGTGCTGGCAAAGGCTGCTGATGTCAGTGGGTATGTGTGAAAACAGGAGTTCCTGCAATACAGCACTCAACTGGCAGATCAAAAAACAATAGTAGTAAAAATAATAATAAATATGGTTATTAATGAGCAGAAAGAACCTATGGGGCCCTGGGAGACACATTAGCTGTTTGAACAAGCAGATATTTCTGTCCCTCCCTCCCCATGTCATCAACCTGTATTTATTTCTTTATTTAGCTCAATGCTCACCCTTTGAGGAGGAGATGAAAGTGTCAGGATGATCCTCTCCTTATTGTGCCCTGCACAAGGGAAAGCTTTGAAGATACAATATGCAGAAACACTGGGCTCTCTGGTGACTTCTCCAGATTTAATTAGCCCAACTTTCAGTATGGATCCTGCCTCCCCCTCCAGACAGCCCCTTTTTCCCCCTCCCCAGCCTCAGACAGGCTTCTGGACTCACTGGCAAAATAGCAGCTGCTCAAGCCCTCCATTTAATTCGGAGCTTGGCTCTCCAAGATGAGCTAAAAAAAAAAAAAATGCCACCCCAAAGATGGAGCTGCTTTTAGCATTATACACGAGCTGCAACTGCCAAGGAAAGTTTATCTTGGAGCCAATGTGAGCTCTGTTGCTCCAAGTTAAATATTTCCATTTAAAAAGTAGAATGAACTATACTGTGGGACTTCCAATTGCTTCCTGAAATATTAAGAAGGAATATCTTTAAACATTAATATTTTGTTACAGTGCTGAAGCCTTTCTAAGGGAGGGTTATTTTTTAGAGCTGTGTATTTTTTCTCTGCATAATTGGAGCCTCTGATCTGTGCCTGTGCTCCCAAAAGTCGCTGTACACCAGCAACCTTCCTTCCAAAGCAATCAATAAAAACCCTTCTTCTTTCTTCTCTTCCCTGCTGTTCCTGCTGGTGGGAGGCACATGCCAAGGACACCTGTGGTAGAGCCCTGTGCTGAACCTCAGTGACCCCACAGGGTGCCAGGAGCCTCGTCCTGCTCCTTCTGCTGCCCCCACAGCCACTGACACCCCCATGGTGTGCTCCCATCCCACAGGGAGCTGCAGGGGGAGCTTCCAGCCAGCCAGGCCTTCCCTGTGCCCCAGCCCATGGCCCAGCCATCCTCTCTGGCACCAGGGAAGCAGCTGTGGAAAGGGCAGATCAGCAGAGCAGATTTAATGCTGCTTTCATGGTTGGGGAGGAAAAAAAAAATTAAAAAGAAGAAGAAGAAGAGGAAGAAGAAAAAGAGGCAGAAAAATTATGTTGCTTCCAGGCCATTTACATGTTCATTTCTCAAGAGAATGTGGCACTTTATCCTTTTTCTCAAATTAACTTGTGTGTCACGGGCGGAATAAAGAGATTGGCTGGATGGGAACTGAAAGCTCCTGGAATGAAGGACTGGGAGCCAGCGTGCACAGAGCATGTGTTTGTGATCTGCAGGAGCCAGGGGAGGGACAGCAGTGCAGCCCTGCTCTGTCAGCCATTGTTCAGCAGCTTGCTATGTTGGCTTCATCTTACATGGTCTCCCAGAGGTCCTTTCTTCCAGATTTTTTTCTCACCCCTCCTTCAGAGCTTTCCTGATCAGGCTCTGGAGCTGCTTAACCCTTCACACTCTCGGTGGGAGAGTGCCCAGGGAGGAAGGGCTGCCCCTCAGCTGGGTGCTCAGCTCAGGGGGACACCAGAGCCAGCAGGACAGCCCCAGCCCTGGCTCTGGAGTGCTGCTGGTCATTGTCCTCTGGGCTGGGCACCAGAGGCACGGGGAGCAGAATGCAGCAGGGAGAACCTGAACAGGGACTGCAGAAAAGAGGGGTTTGTGTGCTGCCCTGGGCTGGGTGACACCGAGGGAGAGCTGAGGGAAGCTCTGGTTTCACCAGGGTCACCCACAGCTCCAATCCAAGCCCGTGGGCCCATCCAGAGACTGCCTGAGAGAGTGGGGGTTGTTCAGCCTGGAGGAGAGTTTGGGAAGACCCTGTGGCATCTTCTGCTGCCTAAAGGGGCTCCAGGACAGCTGGAGAGGGACTGGGGACAAGGGATGGAGAGACAGGACAAGGGGGAATGACTTCCCAGTGCCAGAGGGCAGGGCTGGATGGGAGATTGAGCAGGAATTGTTCCCTGGCAGGGTGGGCAGGCCCTGGCACAGGGTGCCCAGAGCAGCTGTGGCTGCCCCTGGATCCCTGGCAGTGCCCAAGGCCAGGCTGGACACTGGGGCTGGAGCAGCCTGGGACAGTGGGAGGTGTCCCTGCCATGGCAGATGAGTTGGAACTGGGTGAGCCTCAAGGTCCCTTCCAGCCTGAACCCTGCTGTGACAATCCCATGGATTTTGCTGTCCTTGGCTGGCCGTGTGCCCTCCTTGAAGCACCCTGTGGCCATCACCCTTGATCTGCTGGGACACCCTGGTCCCAAACCTGCTTTCTGCAACATGAACCAAGTCCTGCTCCTTCAGTGTCACTGCACGGGGCAGCAAACCCAGCCTGGTCAGTGCAGGCAGGCCCTTGACCAAGGAGTTCCTGCTGAAGCAGGTACTTACTGCTGTTAATTGGTCTTGTAACTTTTAAAAATCAGAGGGATTTTTTTGGGCATTGGAGGGGGACAGGGAAGAAAGCTTAATGAGAGCTCATTTCTCTGTGAGATCTGTCTCCTGGCTGGCTGAAGCACTGGCCTCCACAGCTGTGCTGTGGGGAAGTACAGCTGGCTTCCCTGGGTCACATAAGGTTTGGGTTTGGGGTTTTTTGGAGGGTTTGTGGTTTGTTATTTTTTATTATTTTGCAGGCTTGTGCCCTCAGAAAGCACAACTCATCACCCTGCCTTCATATTTCCCTTCTGCAGCAACAGAGAAAGGGTGTTAAAGCCTCCAGCTTCACTTAAAGCTTCCCAAATTGTAGTACCCACTTCAGCTCCATTCCCACTCCTGGTCAAGATGGCTTTGGAAAGCCACAGTTTCTGAGGCAGCAGAAGCCTGCCTGCCCCTCAGGCATCCCCATTCCTTGTGGAATGCAGCACTCTGGCTGGGTTTAGGACACCATGTGTCAGTGTTTTAGGGACCTCCTGTGTGGGCCTGATATTTCTGAGTCTGAAAGGTTTTTGGCCTGCTAGTGGCTGCAGATCTCTTCCCAAGGGAAGATTGCTCAGGGAAGTCTTCCTCTCTGAGCAATTCTGTAAATAATCTTTATTTTCTCAAAGCAAATCTGTACAGGTGTGTGTTTATTTCTCTGGTTCCATCAATGAAACTGGAGAGGTGTTGTTCTCTTTTACCAATCATGTCAAGTCTGTATCAGAACACCTTATAAAAGGGACTAAAAAATAGACAATAAAGCTTTCTTTTGCTATTTGCCTTCTGAAGTATTTGGAGTCTCTCATGTCCTACGATGACACTCCTGCACACCCAGCCCTAAACCCCATGGGCTGGACACCCCTCACTGAGGCCTGCTGTGAACAGCCCCAGCCCAGGAGACCTGTGCAGGAGGTGACAACATGGAGCTGCTGTGGGCTGGAACACAGGGCAGGACACCCTGAGGCACAACAGGCAGCTGGGAATTATTTGTCTGTCTGGGACTGCAATTAAACCTCAAGGGTCAGCAGTATTGAAGTGTTTTGGTTCAGGGCTCTGTGGTTTCTGGGTGTGCAGCTGAGGGGGCCTTTGACCTTGATGGTGCACTCAAGGAGGAAAGGGGATGTCAGTGTTCCTTCAGAAAGATCCAGAACATGCACATCACTGCAGCAGTGGGATTTATTTCACTTTGAGTGTCCACAGCATATTTAGATCTATCAGATTTCACCACTGATCACCCCTAAGTGATGCCTTGAGAGGTCACCAGAAACTGATGCCTTGGGAGGCTGCCTGGAACAGAGGCCAGGCAGTGCTAAAGGAATAAAGTAGGTATTTATTAGAAAGCCTTCAAAGGATGCACCTTGGGCAGTACAAGAGCCTGGCTGTGGCTCCACCCAAGATGGACAACAGTCATGAGTTTTCACACTTTTATAAGTTTTGGTCCATTTCCATATTGGGGTTCGTTGTCCAATGACAGCTTCAGGTTATGCAGTCCCACCCTCCCAGTTTGCTCTCCAAAATTTGCTGTTGCACTTTCTGGGCCTGAAGCTGCAACAGTGTCCTTGGTTCTGGGGCTGGGAAAGGATTGTTTTGTCTGACTACACTGTGAGGAGAACTTGCCAACGCTTTATATAAAGTTCAGAGTCACACACTAATGCAGTACAGAATCTGGAAAACATGAAAGCCAAAGCTCAAGGCACCATTTGTACCTGGGGTGTTCCCAGGACATGACTGCCCTCTGATAATGTGGACATGTGATGTTGGACGAGAGGACTCACACCCCACACTGCCTGTTCCTCCCCAGCCCTACTGAGGCAGCAGGGCAGCCCTGGCTGAGCATCCCACTCCACAGGGTCTCTTTGTCAACCTCAGGCCAGGCCTCTGCTCCAGCAGCATAAAAGGAAAGAAAAACATTATTAATTGTACAAGCTAAAGAAGTTTGAGAGGAATTTCCATTCCAAAGAAGAAAATGTACCTGCCACAACAATAGCATTATTCTAGTCGGACATTTCAACCCTTTCCTTTTTGCAAAAGCTTGAAAGAAATAAGCCAGAGGAAAAGAAAAGCTCTTCTTCCCAGCTCCCAGCAAAATTCAAATGGAGGACCCCTGCCTTTCCCACCAGCTGCAGTAAGTAGGTCAGGTCCTGTCTGTGCTCTAAGGGCCAGGATTTACTGTGTGGAAAATTGGGTAGTGACAGCAGACAAGGCTGCCAGTGCCCCTGGCTGGGCCATCCATCAGGAGGGGACACAGGACAGGCTCTGTCCCTGCCCTGGCACTCAGGACCTGCACTGCTTCACTCATCTCAGCCTGGAAAACAGCCCAAACTCTGCCCTGTGGAAATCACAGCTCTCCTGGCTAAAAGGAGCCATGAAATCTTTTCTCCAGATCAATTTCACCTCCTAATCAAAGACAGCTACAAAGATAAACTCTGAGTTTAAACCAGACCTTGAATCCATGAAATGCTGTTCAGCTGGACAGCCCTGTGAGAGTGGAGGGTGTTGGAGGAGCTGGGGAGCAGCTGGCTGGGCTCTGCACCTGCCCCAATTTCCACCTCACCCATATGGGGCAAAGGGCTTTCTGCACCTTCACCTACTAAAAATATCCAAGGCTGGAAATTAAATATTTAGCTGTTGCATGAAGGCACTTTGGGATGAAAGTGTATGGACACAAAGCTGTCATCTTATCCCTTCATCATCATATTTTTTATGTAGCAGATGTGTGTCTTGTTGGCAAGGCAACTTTTGTTGTTCAATCAGCCTCATAAATCTCATTAAGATGCCTTTTCTAAACCATCCATGCCAAAAAACCAGGAACAGGCACCCACTGGACATCACCCCAGCTCCCTCAGGGTTCTTCTCCCCAGAGCTCTCAGCAGGAGCCCATTGGACACTTCCCATTGGGATGGTTCATGATGCGTCCTGAGATACCTACAGCAGGACCAGCACACACCTGGCTTCACTAGAAAGGCTCCTGCAGATTTTAAACCTGCCTTGGATTACATCCAGAACTTCTTTCCCCACAATAAACACAACAAAACAAACCCACTTTTCAGCTTGTGGCCACGGAGAGCTGGAACCTGGCAAATTCCTCTGGGCTCAGCTCCAGTTGGGAGATGGACCAGCAGGAGATGTGTCTTGCAGAACTGCCCTTACACCTGCAAGGCAACAGCCTCATCTCTGGGTGTGCAGCAGCACCTCCTCCTCTGGGAGGGGAGGGTGGGCTGAGCACCACAGGGCCAGGTGTGAGCCCAGATGCTTTGGCTCCTGTCTTGGGTTGCAATATGTAACCAGCAGTGTGTATTCTACTGCCAGCTGTTGAAACCACTTGGGGAGGTGTTTTTTTTCTTTACCTCCTCTATGTCCCCTTCCTCATAACCCCAGGGGAAGGGGGTGGGTGTGTTCTGTCCATGGGCAGCTGTTCCAGCAGCTGGGGCAGGGTTCTTTATCCCTTCCAGGACCCATCCTCCCTGCAGGGGATCTCTGCTGCTC
>VZUI01047670.1:0-89635 GCA_013401135.1 Cettia cetti | reverse complement strand
CTGTGATGTTGGCACAAAGTAGCTTTAGAGGGATTGGGTCAGTGTAGAAGTGACCTGTTTAGTATAGCTAGTAGATACTGGTATGAAATTGTAAATAATAGAAACGTAATAATCTGTATAAAAGATGACGAGTCCCCATACCGGGGGGAGTCCTTGCCTGATGCCCGTGCTGTGAAGACCTTGGCTGGGCTCAGAGCAGAAAGAAAAGATAAGAAATAATAAACAACATGAGAAACCATGAAAACTGAACATCTGAAGACTCTGTGTTGTTCCTGTATCTGGCTTGGGGCTTTCCAGAGGGCAAAGGACTTCAAACCACCTGAATCTCGGGAAACCCACCGAACCCAAGAACACTGAAGAATACATTAACAATAGTATTCAACTATCCTGCATCTACACTAGCTGTGGGCTTTTTCCTACTGTAGACAAACTGCAACTGTAGAAATATGATTTGAAAACTCTATCAATTTTGTGTGGGTTGAGGAAGCCTTCTGTTGCCATTTGCTGCTAGGGTCAGAAGTATAAGCAGGGAAAAGCATACAGAAAGCAGAACAAAATCAAACAAAAATGGCACCTTCATTTCACTTGGACTTCCCCTGCTTGGCCCCTCTCTTTACCAGAGCTGACTTCTGACAAAAGTTAAAGAGATTTACAAATCAAGAGGAACAGAAAGAACTTAAGAAGAAAAAGCCATTATATAAGATAATCATCACAGCTTCCCTCCAAGGTCTTGCTTCTTCCTTTGCTTAAGGCTTTCTCAATCAACTGCTTTACATAAGATCTACCTTCCCCTAGGATAAAATACGCACTGTGTGCTGAAACAAGTACCAGGCACCAACTGCTTGGCCAGTGTACAGCCAAAAACAGTATCAGCACTGTATCATTATTTAATTATAACACAAATCATATAACTGTTTAAATCATGACTGCATTTGAACTAGGCAGGACTGCAGGGCAAACACCTGCCATGTCTCTGCCCCAGCCCAAGTCACAGCCTCGCAAGGCTCCTCTCCACGGAGCACCTCAGGCACCTCAAAACCTAACCCCAGAGGGGAGCTGCCAGCACCCACCAGAAACACACAGAGACCTTCTCAATGAACTTTGTGCACTCCATTAATTTTCACTTTTCCTTCTTTTTTATTCTAGGATAAATATGCATGCAAGCATGATTTTTTTTTTTTTCTCAGAGTTTCACCTCTAAGCATGGAGTGCGACTGGCTTCTCTGAAAACAATGACAATGAACCCAGGTGACTAAACCCAATCTTAAGAGGAGATAAACAACAAATACAGATTAACTTCAAGGGAAAAGACCTGCCTGTGCACACACTGGAAAAGCAAATCCTGCAAAGTATACAGAAAAACATTAAAATCTGTTGCTTTTTTAAAAATTTGGAAGGGTTGTGTTTAGGAAGAGTATCTTGGAAACATTAGCAGGTGTACACAAAATATCCATTATATAATCTATAAATTAACATGAAATATGTATTAGTTGAAAAGATGCCAACTGCAAATTTTAATAGGATGCCAAAACCCAGTTGAAGGGACCATTTTATCTACTCACATTCTTCTAGCTAATCATCAGCCAACTTTACCTCTATTCTTTGGGCTGCAAGAGGAATATCATATTTAAAAAATATTGAATATATAGAAGTTACACATTTCTCTGCTAGATGTGTTAAAGAAGACATGATAAGAACATTTTTTTTCTGTTTCCCTATATCTATAAAGAACAGCAATGAATGGAAAACCAGCATTGTAAATTGCCATTTGTTGGTACCTTAGAACTACTTATTCAACATGAATGAATAAGGAGAGGGCAAGTGAATGCATTTATGTGACTCCATAGCAAGTCTTAAAATATTTTGTATCAGCACAAGTGAATTTGCGGCTTCCCTGTTCCCTCTAATATCGAGACTGAACAAGCTTGTACAAATAGGAGTATGTGACACTGAAAGACTGTGTACAATTCTCGTTGTCACCTGTAAGATGGCACTACAAACAAAAAGCTTCCAACTTATTTTGCAAGATTAGGTAAAGGAATATGCTTTTTACTTGTAAGAGACCTTATAAAAGACCAAGATTTTGTATAATCATATGAGGAAATATGAAGTCTTGATGACTTTCTGTGCGTGCTTGGTCACAGAGAACAAAATTATTTAGTATGAGTTATCCAAACCTATGAACTGAAGCAAATTTTCATTTTTTTATCACCTTATTACTTCCTAGATAGAGCTATTAAAATTTCATTGTTTTAAATTTGTTTATGTGTTTTAAAATTATTTATCCACTTGTCAGATACCCCTTGAAAGCACTATATGATTTTCTGTTTATGGCTGATTGTAATTTAGCAGTGCTTTCCTTCCCAGGCAGGATTTCAAGAGTCTGAATACTACAGCCTGGAGAATATGTTTTAAAATTTTTTTGAACTACCAGTGTTTGAACTACATTACCATATTTCATAATCCTTTCCCTACCCTACCAGATCCCCATTGGAAAAAAGGTGAGACAAGTTAATCCGAGATGAGACAGAACACAGAGTTTAACTAGCTTGCTTCTTTTCACTCTGAAAAGCATGAAAGTCCCCATCATTATACAACCCTGCCAACAAAACACACTCTAGAAATGTTTTAAGGCTGTGGAGACCCCACTTCTTCACAAAACTGCCTCTATGAAAACAACATTAACCTCATGGCACCCAGAAACAAACATTTTGCTGCATAACCAGAAACTCTGAGCTTTATTTAAAAGGAATTTAGAAAGCTCAGTTACTCTCAAAAACAGGTTGCCTATTACAGTGTGGGAACACTGTTCCCAGAAACCTCCCTATCACCAATCTATCAGCCCAGCACTAAAAAAACCAAAGCAAATACAATCAGCCTTTAGCATTTAGCTGCCTCCAAGTTTCTGTCAAGCTCCTCAACTTTTAGTGCTTCCAGAAGCCATCCAAGTACAAGTGGGCACATGCTGCGGCCTGAGCTCAGGGCATGGGGCAATCTGACAGGAATCCAGGCTTCAGTGCACAGAAACCAGACCCCACCTCACTCATCTGGGTTCAGTGAAAGTACTGTACCTAGGTACCATGGAAACTGCTTTCCTTCACAACGTCCTTATTTTTTTTTTTTTTCCCCATAAGTGAGTGTTACAATTTTATGTTGACATCAAAGGAAGAGTTAGTGGTGTAGTGTGTGAGTGTCATGGCACTTTTCACATGGTTTCATTCAACCCCTTTGTCCAAATGCAAAACCCACTCTTTTACTTAAAGTGTCTGTCTTGACACATCTCTTCCCTTACACTCAGATGAAAGTATTAGAGAACAGGAGGCAATATCCTGATTCAAAGTCATCAACCAAACAAAGAGACTCAGCTGAGAATTTTGTTTAAAAAGAAAATAAATAAAAGTTAAAAATCAAAAGAAATCAGAAAAGGCAGGAATAAAACCATTCTTTTGGAAGGGACATTTTAGCATTCCTTATGCAAATTGATCTTCCAGAAGGAAATGGCATTAAGAGAGGCATAAACTGTAAATATTCAATCCAATCAATTAATACTAACATGAGACTCATAAGACTGTTTTCACAAACACTTCTGACACAAATCTTTCCAGCTGCCCCTCAAGCTGTAACATTATTTCCAGAAACTGGGGGTGGCAGTGCAGGAACAAACAGACAAAAAGAGAATTTAAACTCCCCTTGAGGTAGGAAAAGACTGCCTGGTACACAGAAGAGTTCTGCACTGAAGACATCTTGTCTTTTTCTTCAGGTATCATGATTTAAAGGTAATTTTTTTCCTTCAGAAGCTACTTGCTTGCTATATTTTCATAATCTTTTTCTTTTTTAATTTCACTGATACACTAGACTATGCCTTTTCATCCTCTTTTTTGACCCTCCAGCCATAATTTATAAATAACCTGAGATCAAATCCTCCCTCTGCTGCTCTCAGGTACATCCCTTCTGTGGGAGCTCAGCAGAAGTAACAGGCTATCCAACATACAAGACTCAAGTGGTGGCTTCGTGCTGCTCTATGGTCTCTTGAACCAGCTTTTATGTCCCAGTCTCCACGTTAGCTATTTACATTCTAGCTAGATTATTTACAGAAAGCCCTATCATTTTCACAAAGTATTGACTCTGGCATATTTCCAGGTCTTATAAACATGTATTTTGCTTCCTTTCTTTCCATTACCTTGAACATTCTTTATTTTTGTAAACAAAATCTCAGGGCTTCAGCCTTGTTTCACTACTTCAGGTCAGTGACATTTTGTTAGAAAGGAAAATTTACAAAACTTTCATGGCAGATTGCACCATTCACTTGCCTCTCCCAGAATTACCAACTACCACCCCTACACGAAATCCTAACATTAGAGACCAGGCTACCAAAGATGCTGATTCTGTGTAACTATTTCCTTGGCATTTAAGAAGAGTAATATTCCTCATCTGTCGTTCTGCCTGCCACAGATACTTCCATTTGTAATCCCCCCACCCCATGACTCTACTTACAAAGCTGTCTAGAATTCAGAGGAAAACTTCTGATGTTACTTGACCCTAACTGAATCTATTGAAATGAGCACAAAAAAGTTAGAACCATAGCAATGAAGTATCAATGGAAAGAGGGGGAGGTCTCTATTTTGATTCAACTGCAGTTCTGTGCTCCAGCCCAAACAATCTCCTTTGAAAATTCAAGTCAGCACAGAGGATGTGAGATAGCAGAGAACAGCACTCAACGCAATGTGCACAAGGCTGGGCTGTCTTCAGAGACCAGCATTAACAAACTGTTTAATATACAAACTGCTTCTCCTTAAGTCTCAAAAATATTTGTATGACATAACTGACATTCACATAATTTTCTCACAAGTGTGGACAGATACTTATACAGACACTTAAATATGCAGTTGTCTGGAAATAAACCATATTTCTTGGATCTGGGAATAGCTCACCCATTCTCCATAAGCCCATCTTACCCATTACTTACTCTAACATGAAAGAGCCTTTAGAAACCCACATTTGCCAGAGAAGCACTTTGCCCCCCCAACTTCCAAATTATTCTTAATTTTTAAATTTGCTTGAATCTAAGCCCCACACTTCAAGTCAAGGTACATATGAATATCTTCAAACAATTCAGGAACCTAAGAACAGCTTCCTCCACTACAGAAGGGACACTAGTAACTTCTTAAGAAACCAAATAGCAATTGATGCTTACCTTCAAAAACCACAAGTTAACAACAATTTGCTGCTTTAGGTGAAAATGTCTGAGCAGATTTCTTCAGAATCAGGATACAAAGTAAAATACAACATGGATACCTCTGTATTGCAAATATAATTTATTCCATACTGCAGCTGGAGGTACGCTGCTTTGTTTTGTTGCTTAAGAAGCTGGATGCAAATTTTTATATCCCTTTGTTTCAGAGGCATGATCTCTTGGGACCAGAAGTCCAAACATGCAGAGTACTGATAGGGAGAGAGATCCTTAGTACACAAAGTCCTAAAAACAATGTGAATACATTTTCCGGAATTCGGAAGATAATGCCAAAGAACTCCAACATCAGCAAAGTTCATGAGAAAAGATCTCAAATTTCCTATGCAATAAAGTCTACTTTTTCTGTGTTATTGTTCCAAGTGAACCTTTCTTCCAGTCACATCAGAACTTTTCTTGAAGGGAAGATGGGAATACTGCCTTTGTGAGTCAAGACATGATCTCTGATCTGGATGAATTGCTTCTTTGAGGTATTTTTGAATAACTTTTCTGAATTGCACGAAGTTTGAAATGCTTGCCTAACCCACAGAAGGCGAGCTAGTGCTAAAGCAAGGCAGGCAAGAGTGCAGACAGCAACTTGACTTTCTCAAAAGCCTTGGGCCACTTAATCAAGGTGTGAGAAAAAAAGTCTCCTCAAAGAGAGGACTGCACTCTCCCTCCCAGGCAGGGGCTCTTCAGCTTCTGCAGTCTCCTGACAGAACAAACACAGAGGAACTCTTGCACCTCCCAGTGCAAAATTCGCAGTTCTGCCAAATATTAGAACTTTCTAAAAAAAATTTAAATCTACAGCATACAAAAAGGTTTAGCACCAGTTCCCCAGGGAAGTATCTAGGACTGCAGCTGACCAACACTCCCCAATGTTGTACCACAAAAAGCAAACACCACAAAACCATGGCCAGTGAGAGACAAGCGCTCAGCCTGAGGGAGGCCTCAATGGCCAGTTTGGACACTTCAGGGAAGATGTGCTCATCAGCTGGAGAGATCTCAAAGAATAACAAAAACTACTTGATGCCTAGGAAACATTACCTTGGAGGAAAGAATAAGTCATATTAAGAATTTTTTTCTAATATTTGAGCTAATTAATCACTAAACCGCCCAACCCAGAAAGGCCGTGGAACACCTGGTATTGCAGATACCAATAGCATAAGCATCTAATGACAGCACTGCTTGCCTTCCCCAGGGCCTGGCAGTCGGGTTAAATAGGTTTTTTCTTGCCTTACAACCTTTCATCATTGGCAAGATTTAGGTAATTAGATGAATATTAATTTCATCAATGTTACTAGCATTCACATCTGACAAAACTGACCTTTTAAAACAGCTAAAATAATTACTCTGTAACAGAATCTTCCTGAACATTTACCAGCTCAAGACATAACAGAACTCTCATGCACAAGTCACCTGGGTGATTTGTGATATTGGAAAAGGATAAAGATATTTATTTCACACTTTTATTGGAAGTAAAGTGCAATTTACACACCAAAGCACTCTGAGGAGGCTCCTTGCAGCCCCACTCCCCACACAGGACTCCCTGTTATACACACATGCACTCACCACGTGGGTGGTACAAAGCTCCAGGTTCCTCGAAAATGGCACTCAAGTGGATATGCTAATGCTGCAGATCTTAACATGGAAATTTAAAGAATTACAGCTTTATACTAGCATTAAAATGAGCACTATCAGAGCACATACACTTCTGTGTCATCTACTGAGGTCAGGACAATTTGATACAAGGCAAAAAAAAATCTACTTCTCTTGTCTCAGTGAAAACATCTACTCCTAATTCAGATATGGGTTAAAAAGTTAATGATTTAGCAACTGTTTTAAGAATGTACTTCTTGTTATTCTCTGAAGGACAACAGCTATTCACTAAAATTGTACTTCCAAATCTACCTCTCCTTAAAAAGCTGTTCAAATGCTCTTATGCTGTCTGCAAGAGTACACTGAATACACACTGTTATTCTCAGCAGCTTGCGTCATATGTCCAGATATTTGGCATTTATTCACATACCTGCTACATGCAGCCCCTGCCACACAAACTCTGACCACACTAGAGACATCTGGCAGGTCAGCTTCAAGAGACATTCAGCATTGCACCAAACACTGCAATTTCAGTGGTGTTAGCATACTGAACAGAGGAGCAACATGAAGAATTAATGTGACGATGTAATTTTCTAAACCAATACAAACACTGCTGGCTCCCTCTGGTGCTAAATATAATGCAGTGTTATATACTAAGCTGCCAGAGAAATAAGGCAATGATACAATCCAATTATTTCGTACAGTAGGTGACAGATATTATAGTAGTAAGCGTTGCAGCAGCAGATTTCCTCTTACAGACTAAATCCTTAAGTCCTCATTCATGGCCTGTACAGCAGTTCTTAATGTGGGAAAAACGCAAGACACACCTTTAAGAAGTGCCACTGCGTTCTGCTACGCACACACAGAGCAGGCTCGCTTTCTTGCACCGTTTTCACTTCCTGAAAGTAGTCTTCCCCCCATTTTCTTAACAGTAGACTTAAAAAACATTTCAGGTTTCTACCGATTAAAGTAGCAGTGACTCCTAAGGTAGTTTTAAATAGCAAACCAAAACCACTTTTAAACCCATTCATTTATGCTGCGTACTACTTAAATAAGTGCTGAACAGACTACACAAAATACATCAATTTAATTTATCTGTTATTAAATCTGCTGTTTAACACAGCATACAGATCAAAATTAAGGTACTTGTTCTATTCTCAGGCTCAAGAGGCTGTGTGGGATTTTTAAAAACTTAAAAAGGCTTCTAGTGTCACACCAAAGTATCCAAATATTATGATTCACACTGTTAAGCATTACTCCTTGAATTGTTTTCCTAACTATTTCCTAAACTTACTTGCAACTATTCCTATCTGGTAGATTTCCAGTGCAAAACAAGGAAATTCAATAATCTAATCTGAAAGGGCTGAATTTTTTTGCCTTTTTATCTTTGTGTGGAAAGAAGGGAAGGAGGTAGCATGTTTAACTTTCCTTCTTCTGCTCTTCCTCCCCTTTTTAACAAGGTAGAAGAGCTCCCTGTACGGAGCATCCATTTTCTACTTACCAACATATTTAAGCACTGCTATGAAGAACAAGGTGTGTGATGTTAATCTCCTCCACTTCCTCGATAAGTACAATTCCCAACAAAAGAGTTTTTAACCTTAGAAAAAATGGTTAATATCCCTGTGGGTGAAAGGGAGGTTGGTGACAAGGGCAAGAGGGAGGTGTTCCTGGTATGCCTCTTTTCATCCAGCTGTTCCTGTACTTGCCAGCAGCAAACAGCTGGGTCTGGAGCATCATGCCAGCTGCTGTCCCACAGCTCTGGCTACCAGGCAGCAGGAGGTTAACAAATCTCTGCAGAGCTTCTGTCCCTTCAACTCCCAGTTTGTAAATTCAGGATACGACTTAAGGAGAATACACCTTTTAAAAATTAATGAAAACCACATGTACAAAGGGCCCTCTCAGCAAACACCTCCTATCTAACCTCAGTCAACAAATTACTTCCTCTTTTGTTTCCCCAAAGCATAAATTCTGTAATTTAACTACCACCATGTAGAATTAACTACACTTTAGAAACTTTTGGTCACTATTCCCAAAGAAATTTTTGGTCACTATTCCCAAAGAAATTCAAACCCTGCAAAGAAGTTTAAATTATGCTCAGGATGACCTAGAGCTGGAATGCTTATGTTTACTCCCAAACACCATTCTGAAGCTCAGTGCAAGAAGGCCTTGTGTTCCCACATGTTAAATCTAGGTAAAAGCTTATTTTCACTTAGTGCTGCTTTGTGCCTTGAAGAAAGGTAGTTTTCACACTTAAGCCTTATTAACACCCTATCTAATAAGAAGTGTGTTTTTTAATTGGGTTCTATTTCAAGGTTTTTGCACAACAGATATGTAACATTTTCTTCATGGGTGAAACCAAAAGTATTTTTATTTATCACAGAAAGCACTACTTCTTCTTAAAAATTTTTAAAATTAAACAATCTGTTGTAAAAACTTTGTAAATATGCAACATTGATTTGTACTAATCTTAAAAATACAACTCCATCAATGTTTCTATTTAATTTTAAAATACCTTTTCAGGCAAATATTTTGCTCAAATGGAAATTTGATATTCAAAGAAGAGCCTGCTCTGTGATGTATTGTTACACTGCATTACCACAAATTACAACATTAACACCAAGTATCTACTTGAATATATAACAGCACTAAGTGGTCTGTTCCATTTCAATAGCTTCCAAAATGTATTTTGTCTTTTCAGCTGAACGAAATTATCTAAACTGACTACTGGTGAGAAATCCTGAAAGAACTGTATTCATTATCAGTAAGTCACACAAAACAAGTGACTTGTACAAAAAAATGAACCTGCACACCGCCACTGGGTATCAAGAAACAGCTTTTCTTTCTCCACAGTATCAAGAAACATTAGCAGGCAGCCAGGTTACAAACAGTGACTTCAGAAACTTCTCCCTTAACTGTAAACACTTTCAGTGTGAGAAGAGCAATACCAACTGCATGTTTAGCTGCCAGTGTATAACAAGTGTTCACGTAGAGTGCACAGGATGATAAGCTCAGCAGAGGCACTGAAGACTACCCCAACCACCATGAGCAATGTTCTCACAAACTGCTGACAGCCCGGGCCCCCGGAGGTGGGCTGCAGGTTTGCTACTGCAGCATTACTACTGACACAGCAAGCCTGAAAGAACTCACTCTAATTTAGATGGCCTTTAAGCAGCTGATCAAAAGGCTCTGAGAGGAGATGAAAACAACAGCTAAAGATGCTTCCATGTTAACTTATTATCACCTTGGGAGATCACCATCTCTTCAGGAGAACTGGCAGAGTGGGATGGTGAGCCCATGCTTCAGTTCCTAACTGCATCCCATCTTTGCTGCAGCAGCAGGTAAACACACGCTAACATCCTACATCAAGCCAGGGAACCCAATGCCAACTTCCATCACTAAAACACCACCACAGGTAATGGCCAGAGTGCCAAGGGACAGGAACACCTTCAATGACTGCAATTCCTCATTCTGCTGCAACAGAAGAATGAACAGTTCTTGCAGAAGCATAATTGTCCTGGTATTAGAAACTTAATAGCAGTGAGTTGCTATTAAGGCCCATTAAGATTGACAGCACTTTTAATAAGTGGTTATGTATTTAGTGACATAAAGATTCTGGATTTAATGATTTAGTATTTTATTATGAGGATTTGAATAGGATTTTGCTGCTGAATATTACTACAAAGGCCAGTTTATCAAAGCTTTATCAACTAGCTTTCAATATATTGCATAGAATTGCAATATATTTGTGATGGAAAAGAAAATCAGCCCAATGCAGCTGAGCAATTTTCATCTTGCAGTTCACTTCCAAGACCTCACAAGCAGAAAGATGTCCTAAACACACAGCAGCCTGGTAAGAAGCTAAGAGGGGAACCTGACAGCAGAAGTGGCTGTTGGGCTCACTGTTCCTTTTCCACTCCAGAGGCATTAAACCTCCTAAATATATTTCCAACTGTAAGACTTCAGGCCAGCTGCCAGTCTTCTCTCCTAGAAGGATTAGCTCCTAATACTTGTGCATAAATAGTGACTGGACTGAAATGTAACAACTTTACTGAGTAAGTAGCTCTCCTGAAAGCCAGCTTTTTACACTGTAGATTTTATTTCCCCTAATCTAACAAATGCAGCAGGTGCTGGGTACTTACCTATCAATCACAAATTCCTTCTGTCTTAGCAGCCCTTCTTTAATTTTCATTAGAGATTCCCAGTTGCTGGAGTCCTGATAGCTGGTAGCTTGGTAACTTGAACGAGATGTTCCAGGTGAAACCTGCATAAAATAATTGTAGGATTAGCCCCCAAAACAGTGAAAGTAAATAATGTCCTACATATCATGGCATTTACAAAGTGGTTTGCTCTTACAGAAACCTAAGGGCTGTTTCTCAGCTTAATTCAGATTTGCTTTGTATAAAACAACTGGATTTATAAACAAATTTCTGCAAACAAATTTCAGTCCAGTGTCACTGATTTTATCATTTCTCTAGTAAACAATTCCTAGCTCTAGAAGCAGTTTGGAATGAAAAGCTCATTTAGAATTAACTACATCATCAAGAGGAAGACCACAAAATGTTCATATCCTGCTGCAATCCTTGTAGCACTTTGAACAGGGCCTGGTAACTTCAGACCCATTGGTAACTGTAGGTAGCAGTTGCCACTGCCCTGTTCAACTCTCACCTCTAAGGTTGGTGTACAGAGAAAGTGAAATTTCCCTTGATCTGCGTGCACTTCAAATACAAAACATGGGAATGAAATTCTGGCTAAATTGTAAGAGAATAAAACTTCCACAAGTAACAGGTTCCAGGCTTTCTATTAATTTTCACAAAAGCCAGGCTTCGTGTCTCACAACAAACTCGAGGGCAACAAGTGAACTGAATGTGAACCAACAACATTATGGTTTGGAAGAAAAGTGAAAAAAATGGGACATTTAATCAAGAAGAGTTTATTTCAAATTTATTACAATTATTTGCATCAGGAATTCACATAAGGGTTATGTGAATTTAAGTTTAAGTTAAAGGAAGTTTAAGCTTAAAGGAAGGTTTAAACTAGAGCTTCTGAAATCAAACTGAAGGATCCCAGCATCAGCTGCCATGAAGTATCATTTAATCTTTCACCAGTTTTTTGAATCACTGAAAAATGATTAAATTTTTTTTATAATCTGAGAAGCATCCTGGACAATGCTTTATATGTCTTTATATGTTTTTGAAAAAGAAAGGAAGGAAAAAAGTTAAAATGTGGCTATTAAAAAACAAAAAGACTTTAGGCTATTTTTTCTTTTCCAGCTCCACAATGTTTTAAATTCCATCTGAAATTACAACAAACTGTATTAAAACCAAGACATATGATCAACAATTAAAGTAAGTTAAACAATTGCCAAGCACTCCATGCTTCTGGTCAAAGTTTTACTGTGAATTATAACACTGAATGGAAAGAATTCATTGTTTCAACCCCAATACCATGAGGTATCAAAGTCAGGAGCCAATTGTCTTCTGTAACTTTAAAAGGTATTTCTTCCCATTCGGTCTAGTTCAGGTCAATCCCTAGCTTGCCCACTGATGTGCTTCTGCACATTTATCCCCTTATAATTTATAACCTAATACCATCCCCACCTTACCCCCCATCCCCCCAGGTCCAATTTATCTGGGAATATTTCTTTTGCTTAACAAACTGGATAGATTCAATAGTAAGATCAGTTACAAATGATTAAAAACAAAAACAAAAGCCAAACACAAAAGCCAACAACAGTTGTAGAACTGCATTAAATACTGCATGCCAATTAAAAACAAAATCTAAACTGGTGATTTTTTTTTTTTTTTTTTTTTTTTTTTTTTTTTTTGGTTTGGGCAGTGATCTAATAAAAAAACTCAGAAAAGAAACCTAGTCATGATTCTTCCTGTAAGTAACACATATGTAAAGTCTTTACAGCTTAAGGAATCTCAAGTTTATTTTGCCTGTGGTGCTCTATCCAGACCACATCACTTCAAAGTCATTTTTGATGCTTACAGAATACCTTGGAATTGTCACATACTGGTTTGTATTAGTTATACATATGACTGGCTGAATTGAGAGGCATCAGCACAAAGCTATTTCAGTGAAAGTCTCTCTTAGTGACCCATGCCATGTCATTCAATACAAAGTGACAACATCAGGAACTATCACTGGACTTCCTGCTATGAATTTTTTTCCTTTGCTTTTCTCACTACAGTGCTGATGAATGCTTTCCTACATCCACCTCAACACCATTCACTACAGTCAAAAAAGAAGAAAGAAACAGTCCTTATTGCAGCTGCAATTAGATCTCTACTTTTCAGAGCCAGAATTTATTTCTCTACTCCAAAGAAAATTCACAAGCATTTGACATGATAAATAGGAAATATAAGGCCTTATAAAGCCAAATCAATTTATTGACCATGATGAATTTTGTCTTTAAGACAGAATTATAAAAATGAAGAGATTAAAGGCAAAAATTTAAATATGAACCTATGTTAAGTGAAGACATTCTGCAGGTCTCTCTAGAATTCTTCAATGCAACCCCTTATTTCAATCTAGCACCTTTGCAAGCAATAATCTGCATTGAAATTGGAAAAAAACCCCTTCATATTTGGCACAGTAAGTGATTACACCATTGTAGCTGCTGAAAAGCAATGCAATGAGTTTTGCCATGTTAAGAACAGAGTAATATTTTGTGAATTATATACCAACAATAGTGTGTTAGTATGGGGTTTTTATTAAATCTAAAACATAAGGCCTCCATAAATGACTCACTGAGATGCTTTAACTATGGAATATACCCAATCCTATGGAGCACATACATGCTGTATATACATAGGTAACAACAAATAAAATATTACTTTGCATCATAAATGTGTACCTCAATTTTTCACTCTGAACAAATGAAAAGAGAAACAAAAATGTTTGATTCTGATATCATGTTTCATCCAATTAAAAAAAAAAATCTAAAAATACTTCTTAGCACTTCCCAAAATAACAAGACACTTCACTCATTTATGAGCACATGGTGTTGACTACTACAAACAGCTTTCTAGCTGCTTTGAATTGTGTGGTAACACACAGGCAGTCTGCTTGCGTGTGAGTATCTTGTCTCCTAAGGATATCAAACCAAATAGTGAGACCAGATACACTTCCAGGAGTCATATTTAGAAAGCCATCCACAACTTCAAGCCCTTAACTTGAATCATCCACAACTACAAAACAAAATACCATCTGGAAAGACACAGCATTCTTTTCTATCTGTCCTACAAAATACAACTATTTTTGTCACCTGGCACCTCTTCTGAGAGTATCAGCCTTGTCCTGACAACACGTGTTCCGTTAGAACAGTATCCTTTGCACAGGGACATACAAAGGTCCTCAATAGCTTGTTTTGTGACAAAGGCTTGGCAAACCTTCAAGTCACTGCTGAGGCAAAGTCAGCTGCTGGGGAAAAAAAAAAAATCTTTGCTGTACTAGCCTAGATGAAAATACTTACTGCTGAAACAGACATTGCTGACTGATAGTCATTGCATGATTTCATGCTTATGATCAGTAGAAAAACGATTTTTCTGTGGACAGAGTGTAACAACATTTAGATAATTTAGGTCAAATATGGCTGGGTTTTTAATTGTGCCAATTAAAATTATCTTCTCAAACATGCCTATAGTTTCTGCCTGAAGCATATCAATGTCCCAGCACTCCATGTTTTACATGCTGTATCATGTCAAATGATGTCATTTACTATATCATGAAGTAAAGGTGAAGTCTAAAAATGTCAATAAAACATTTAATCTTAAAAAAACCCCACCAAAAACAAACAAAAACCCAAACCGACCAAACAAAAAACCCCAAACCAAACCCAAAACCCCAACAGATTTGAAAAGGTTTTTTTCATGAAAGCTGTAGTTTAAATAATCTAGTTCTGTCCCTACTACAACTTTAAATTTTCACAGTCCATTATTAACAACTAGCAGAGCACCAAGAATTATGCCAGTGAGTGATCCCTTCTGGACAACTGCTTGCAATGCCCTACGCTATCATAAACTCTTATCCATAGGGATCATTCTTCTGCATTTTACAGGCATTGCTCAACAGAAAGAGAATTCCTTGCATGCACAACTAATCCAAGGTAAAGAATCAATACAATGTTAGCAGGAGCTAAGGATTCCTTTCTTGACTGACAGCTGAGGAGACAAATATTGGTGACCCCTGAGGCTGTGCTTCAGGGATATCACTGCATGGATAATGTGGGAGAAAGAAGAGGTGGATGTGGCAGCAGCAAGCCCAAATGCACTCATGTCACAGAGATGCCTCCTGCCTATGGCTCAGCTGTGATGGGAAAAGGTTTAAATCTGCACAGGCAGAGCAGCAGTCACTGAGGAGCTCTGTAACTGCTCCCCACCCTGGGTAAGGAAAAACAATTTACCCATCTCTTCCTCCCTGCACAGATTTCTTCCTTACATCAGGCTGAGCATTTCAGCTCAGAACAGATCCCATAATTTAGACAATCTCAAAAGATGGTTCATCCTTTTGCAGGTAAAACATGACAGGGATGGTGGCTCTCATGCAGGAAAAGCTATAAAAGGCTGCAACCATGGAATAAGGCCCTAATTGAAAGGCTGTGCCTTGCAGAAATGCACTAGAAACAGAGCCACAAAGCTGAATCCTCCACACTGTAACAGATTCTGAGCTGGGTAGAAAAAAAGACTACAGACAAGAATTCCTAATTTGTGGTATCTGTATCTCACCACCACCTACCTACTGCTCTACTCATCTCCATCTTTGCCTTTTAGGGAAGACAGTGCTTCTGCTCAGCAGGATATAATCACTACAATTCTTGGCAGCAACACCTAGGCTGTATCACATTTTGCCTATGCTTTCACAAATTTCCATCAGTCACGGGGGAAAGAACATCTAATCATGACCTTGCACTTTTATTCCAGCCAAGGTTTATGCGGTGTTCTTTGGGGAATTTCTTTAATGTGGAAAATATCATTAAAATCAAAACTGAAACACCATCAAATGGTGAGGTATTCAGAGATACAGGTGTATTGTAGAGAGGTTAGCACTGCCAGCAGCAAAATAAAAATCAATAAAGCTTGGAAAAAAACACCCCAAACACGTACTTTATATAGACATGTAGCCTGCAAAGTAGTTAATATAAGAGAGACCACAACTAACAGGGAAAATACACTTGACAGGAGTTGACGATTTAACCTGGCTGAAAATCAGCTTAATGCAAGTCAGGATCACCTGTATGTGTGATGTCAGGTTACAGAAAAATGGAAGTGAGGGAAAGGATAAAGCAGTGACTTCAAACAGTTCTGGCATAAACCCAGTTGCAAAAGTATGTCTGGTAGTACAATGTGAGGAACCAGAAAGTCACTGAACAGTAAAACATGTCCAAAGAGAAACTTTCATGGCTAAAACGGTTGGAAAGAGTGATTTATGATAAAGAGCTTAATATCACAAAGGCTGAAGAGACATGAAGTCAGACAGCAAATACCTTGTTTCTTAGGTTGAGAGTCCATGTAAACTAAGGTTGATGGAATGAAAATTGAGATATGGCAATCTGGGATAAGAGTATCAGGAGAAAACAAACAAATGAAAACCAGCAAACAACAACAACATCAAAAACCAACCCACAGAACCAACTGAAGAGATGGAGAAAAGTAGCAAAAGCATATCCCAAACAACTGAGAGAAGATCCAAATTTTAAGATTTTAGAATCTGCACTGGGTGAAGTTTCAGAATTAAAGGGCAAACCAGTCCTTACTTGATGACACATCATGACTTCCTTTGAGTTAGGGTTAAATTATGCATTCATGCATAATAATGCAACACACTGACTACACTATGCCAAGAGCAGAATAATCACAGCTAGGTACCAACCTCATCAACAAAATTCAAGAACCAAAATTCATTTTAAAAGAGATCACCTTGAAGATATACAGCCAGAGCGGAACTGTGTGGATGTTACATCTGTTGTACGACTTCTTAAAGCTTTTCCAATAAAAAATTAAAATGCTAATGCAATTTACAGATACCACCATCATCATAAAATTTGAAAAAGTGGAAGGCATTCAAAATGGAGAAGAATAAACAGTAATAGCATTCACATGCCTCCTAAAGGCAGCACTTCCTCTAGTAATTACACTTTTACTAACACATTTGTTCAAACTTCCTTCACAAATGAAATCCCCATTGCACACAGGGTAACACACTTAATTCAGACCTCACAGATTTTACTCTCATAAGCCTGGGAGGAATCTGACAGTCTTGCAAGTTACTGTTATTTGTATATTTACTTCTTTCCCAACGTTGTTTATACTGCAGCTGAGGTTTCTGAACTTCACCAAGGTCAGGTCTGATAATCACAACAAGGGAAGAAGACACGATCCCTTTGCACAACAGCTTACAAATGAATTAAGAGCAAAGCATAGCAAGTACAGGGTTGCTGGGATACGACAAGAGATGGGAGAAAACAAAGGCTAAGGTCAGGTAGCTATTCACCATGGAGGAAAAAAATTTTAAATAAGAAACAAGCAGAAATGTTTTACTGATGGCATACTTACAGGGTTTTGATAGCAACCATGTGGTCACTTAAACGTGGCATAAATGTACACTGCTATCAAAGGGAGGGGGCCTGTTCTCCTGCCTCTTCTCACCACTTCAAACATTCATACCTTTCATCTCCCTCCTGACAGCCCCAGTCCTACACTCTTCCCTCCATCCCACACACATGAAGGTTATTTGCATCTCGGTCAGACTCTTCTCAGATTCATTGTACAAGGCCATGTGAGACCGAGCACTGGCACACACGTTTAAGAGGGAAAGCAGTGCACAAGGCAACACATTTTGCAGTGGTACAGCTTTGTGCAGGATTAGTATGAACATGCCCACAAGCTGAATTATCTCAACTCCAGGCACTGCCAAACCCTTCCAAAGTATCAGTGAACAGACAGCATTTTCTAAGCTTCTGAAAAGAAAACTATTATGCAGTTGCTATGACATTGTTAAAGTTACTGGCCAAGACCTGGTGTTTACATAAGAAATCAGTTCAAGAAAAGGAACTTGCACATGAAGATGACATAATAACACCAAAAGCCTCCTGCCCTTTATTATTTTTCAGGAATAGTCCTGCCTGTGTTGGCTCTATGAATTATGACAGCACACACAGGACCAGCAGCACAGTCCCACCCTACAGTCAGAGACTGCATGTGTTAAGATCTTAATGTGTTCAGAATCTGGATTCAGCAGGGGATGTTGAATAAAGCAGAAATATAGCAGGGGATTTGTAACGGAAGGGAACTGGAATTCTGGCAACTGCTTAACTGGTAAGGTCTTGCTGCTTCTAGCATCCCTGATGGTACCGTGCAAAAGCCTCCAACGATGAAGAAGTCAATAGATTAACTCTGAAAAGTCTGCAAGATCCCTAGGGATGCATGTTTTAGGGCAGAGAAAAGGGCAGCCTCCTCGAAGAGGCTGCAGCCACTCAGCAGTCCTCTCTGACTTTCCTGACTCTCTCATCTCTATCCCCATAGCTACTATGCTCCTGAAGGGTGAAACTGGCACTCCTGGAGCTGCACATGGGATCATGATACACCCTCTGCTTATCTTCCCCTGAACAAACATACTTTGCTTGCTTTTTTGTGTTGTTATAACATTCCTTCATACTCCATGCAACACCAATATTATTTTTGTCATAAATCCTTTCCATTTATATTCTGGCAAATGTTATGAACACAAAACACTTCTAGGTGCCACTTAATATGACGTTAAAAGCAGCAGTGTCTGGAATTTTCCACCGATAACAACTGGGTCTTTCCTAAGTATAGAAGCACTTGTTTTATTAAGTGTTCATTTTATCTTCCCACTGCATTGAAATTCAAATGTTCTTTACTATAAAAAAAAATTTAAAAATCTGGAGATGAAAGGGAGCTTCCCACAAGAATAACTTTTTTTTTTTTTTAAGTTTTTAGTTGAAGTTTCATTGTTAAATTGATTATTTCTTTTTGTTTCTTATTCTGTCCTGGAAAGCAAAGTGACTATAATTATTCAAAAATACCATTTTTATATATGCTGCATAAATACAGGACATGTTATTCACTAGAAAAAAATATGAGCTGTACAAGTAAGACAGGAGTAGCTTAGGAAAAAGGAATAGTTGGCAAAAATCAATCATGAATAAAAGGATGTGTAAAGTATCTCAGACATCCTCAACCAAGTTCTGATCGCTTATAAAAACCTTTAAGTTAAATGTACATTGCTAACACCTACAAACACCAGCTTACTGAATGCCAGTCTGGATTGCTCATTATACTTAACTATACCTGCTTCTGGCTAAAGTGGATGTGAAAAGTGACCTAGAAAGCAATCAAAAAAGCATCTATTTTTTGTCAGCCTGCACAAACTTTGCAAGGATGAGCAGAGCTGGCCCACAATCTTGCACAGAAACTAACAAGGACTCCTCCTGTAACAAGAAGGTAACAAAAAGAGAGTGCAACTTGGGTGAATATTAGAGGAAGAAAACAACCCATAATTATCCAGTAATTGGAGAAGAAAACTTAGAAAAACCTTTTAAGCACAGACCACCAAATTCTCTTAATGAAACATGCAAACATATTGAAAGAGAGGGAAACTACAATAAATTTAATGTGAAGCAGGAACATACACTTAGGGAAAAGTGATGCTCTACAATTTCTTTTTTAAGGGTCTTGATTTTTCAAATGGAAGTTGCCGAGATTCTGTGAAGGGTGTTGGCCCCTAAACCAGAAAACTGGGCCTCTAATTTCTTGCGTTCCATTTGCTTCAGCTTTTCATGACTTTACAAGAAACATGAGCCATGCACGTAAGCACAATTAACTGAAGTTTAAATGAAAGAAAGAAAACCCCACAAAAATAAAGAAGAAACACTCAGAATATTTGTATTAGAACAAATCCAAGTATTCCCACAAACTCAAAAAAGTACATTTTATTTAAAAACAATAATCCAGAACTGGTCTCTATGAGCACTTGCAGAGAGAATAGAGTGAAATTACTGGAACACTTCACGTTTTGCAGGTGCGACTTCTGTGTATGTTATAACTGATGGGGAAGGAATGATTAGATAACACGCTCTTTTCCACTTCCTTTTAGGCTGATAAACCAAAATTGTCATCAGTAACAAAGACATCCCCTCACACACACCTTTGTTCCTCTCCAGCTCTTATTACCATGATCATAGATTTTAAAAAATAAGGAAAAAAAAAAAAAGACAAGGATACTTTATAAACAGTGGCAAGTGGGGGATTTAGTAAAGCTGCCTTAGTGGGGATTGGAAGACCTAACTGAGTTCTCTACTAAAACAGTCTCATGCAGAGTTAATAAGATCTGTGGCCATCAGAGCGCTGCACAATGTGAGTACAGTATTCATTCACATTTATTGGTGACTACCTTGAAAAACTTCCATGGATGGGAAAATTAGAGGCAATCATGTTTTCTGTCTCAACTCCAGGAATTCTTCCAAGAAGGAACTAGCTGTTTCAGCCAGCAAAGCAAGCAGAACAGCACATGGATGTACCGTGAAGATTAAATTGCTTCAAGCAGGGATTCTACCACCATCCCTGTACAGTATCACATATATAATATATCATCATGTAGACATTTCAGTCACTTCCCCAGAATTTTTAAAAATTAAAAAAAGGACTATTTTTTTTTCCTTTTTCTTTTTTTTTTAACTCACAAGGAGACACCATGTACTTGCATGACTCCCTGAATTTCAGACACATTTTACAGAGGATCTGCACCTCTGGAAAATCAGATCCTGGAATCTCAAAAGTCAGATATTTGAAAATCCTAGCCTGAAACTTCTGTATCACTGATAAACAGAAGAAATGTTGTTAATTTAACACTGGACTGTGTGTGAAAGCAGCAACCACACAACCATGCAAGGTAGTCACATAATTTCTGTGTGGAGTAAGTGACGGATATTTGAACTGTTTGGCTTCAATCCAGATTGAACCTTTTCCACTTGAGTTTATGAGGGGTACTTGAAACACACTTGTCTCTAGCAAAAGCAGCAGTATGATGTAAGGGAGCATCCAAACATCCGTGTCAGTGTGTGAAGGTGTTTTCCTTCCTTACAAGATAAACTCAGGGGGAGCCCTAGCACCTTCTTTATATAGGCAGAAAGGGTAGAAGTTCACAGCAAAAAAATAAATATCACTTTCATCACCAGCAATTAGTACTTGCCACTTGTAGGTCTCCAAGTTTCTTAGAAAGAAACCAGACTTATTATTTGCATTCTACAGAGAGGAAACTGAGACAAGAACAAAGACAATTTGTCTCTTCAAACAGCACCAAAACACAGCAGATTCTCTAGTGTGGAAACCATTTTGTAAGCAGAATACTGGTTTTAACAGACACAAATGAGACTGTCTCTGCCTAATGAAAAATAAATATGTGTTGATTGAGGGAGGCTCATTTAGAAGGTGGGAAAATTCATGCTTCAGACAGAACCACCTTTGTTTTCATTTTCTAATTTATGGAGATGTCAATAATAATGTTATACCAAGTACTCACATAACCAATTGATACAGAAGACTGTATCTAAAAACCATAAAGCAAATTAATTTTCAAAAGCCACAAAAAGAGGAAAGCAAATAGTTTCTTCTATAAAAACAGAGTCATAAAAGCAGGAAAATAGCTCTCCACATCATCTCAGTGGTCAAGAAGGTACAGACAAACAATTTGTGAGACTACACTTGACAAAACTTTGATGATCCAGTGACTGACAACAGAACTTCCACAAGAAAGCAGCTGCCTGAAATGGAATGCATAGTCAGAAAATATCTGCAACACCAGGAAATCTTTTCTTGCTACTCAGAGCTGGTCTGAACCAAGGAGTCTTTATTTGGCACATTCTGCAGTAGAATAAAGAAAAACATGAAATTCTGTACCTCAAATTCTCAGGTAATGAAATTCAGGATCTTAATTTTCTGCGGTGCTTTTTTGCTGAATTTTTCCTGTGAAAGTAATTCTGAATCAGCACTCCACTTCCAAAAAAGGAAAAGACATTCTGCTACTTAAATAAACTTCAGTGATTTCTGATGAAGTAATAAAAAACCCTTAAGTGTTTTAGCTATGAATTGCATGAAACAAAGATATGAAGCAACAGACAGCTGACTCAAATTAAATTAGTCTTATTTATAGTCACTTAATAGAGGGAAGAGGGGAAAAAACCACTAAACTTCAGAGCAATGGACAGAAGAAGTGAAGAAAAGACACACACCATTCTGTAACACCAAGCAAAAGGAAGAAAGGTGCTTCTGGCTCCCATTTCTCTAAGTAGGGCCATATGAAAATTAGCCTGAAAACTTTTTAAAAACCTGATTTATGCCATCTCCATGTTGATGTGAATGAAGATACCCAAGATGTTGAGCCCACAGGCCTCCTGTCCCTCCACACTGCCAGAGGGTGATCACTGCAATAATCTGAACAAGACTATCTTTCAGCTCCTAAATGATGCCAAAACATTCATAATTTGGGCAATATTTATGCATTTCTGTCAGGACAACTTTCAGCTGAAGGTAAGTAGCAGCAAAAGCTAAAGCCCAATAATTCCTCCTCAATTCTGCAGTTATGCTTTCAAGTGGAGATAATCCAGCACCACCACTTGGCAACTGAAACATGGTCTTCCAACTTTATCTCTCCTTCATGTGCCTTTGTCCCGCTGTTCATCTATCACTCACAACATGTCAAATAACACAACTAATCTCTGTGCTTCCCAGAACAGTTTATCTGAAAGACACTCAACACAGTTTCTTAGGTATAAGGATCTCAGCACACCACCTAAAACACATAGTTCAGCTTAACCAATTGAGGACACCAGTAAGCACTAAAATACAGTGTTCCCAGGCATTTCATAGAAATAAAGAACATTCACTGTAATGAAGATCATTGAATTTCCTATCCTGTCCCATGTTGCTATTTTGAAGACACTTGGCATCATTGAAGACAACTCCTACTAGTAAATTATTTGACCTTCATTAACCTAGTAAAAAGGTAAACTTCATTGCTGTGAAAGCCACCAGGTATTTACAAGAACACAGCTCTTTGTGCTGTCAATACTTTGTTGCAAAACAAACCACCTACATGGGTCAAGCCTGTGCTCACTGTATTGTCTCCACATGAAATAAGTACTTCCTAATGGGGTTTGGGAAGAGGAAGGAGACAATTTTCAGAGCAAGAGCCAGGCAAAACTTGTTTTCCTTCTCTTCTAACACTGGGCAAAACTTGTTTCCCTTCTCATCTAACACTGGGTCAAAGCACCAAAGACAATAAACAGGCGTGACCCACTTCTGCACCCTACGATCTACTTTAATGGTTTAAGGTTCGTGCCAATAACAGCAACTGAAACGAAAACATTCAAGATGACCTTTCAAAAAATGTCTTTGGTCAGTAACAAATCAGATGACTAGTACTATCAGAGCATTCACCATTCCCAAAAAGAGAAATATTTCAGACCAAGTTTTCTATTAATTTATTTTGTACTTTTTTCTTAATCACTTTGCAATGGTATGCTTTACAAACTACTGCCTCAAAAAGTAATTTCATCTTGTTTGTAAAGAAGGAAAAAATGTGGAGATCAAACTAATTTAATGTCTGTCCAGTGGTTAGGAAAAGTAAGTATGTCTTGTCCCAGAGGAGAATAGCATGATGCAAAGCCTAGATTTCTCAGCAGAGCTGTTTCCTATAACACTAGAAGACTCTAAATCTCACTATACAAAAGCAGGAACATTTGCAGCCTCAGAAAGGCAACTTCCTCCACATAAATCCAGAAGATATTGAGATTGCAGATGTGAGTGAGTGAGTGAGATTCACTGAAGTCAGATAATCATTAAAGGAGGTAAAACATATAAGCAAATGGGTCATGAGTCTATCAAATTCAAGTAAAAAACCGTAAATGCATTTTAAAAGCTATTATCTCTCAATTGATTAGGCTGTTGCCTTATCTACTGTGATTCTGGAATGCTATTCACACCAGCACTGAAAATACTGATTTTTCTGTACTTTTGAAGGAAGGAAAAACTCACATTTCCCTTTAGGGTTTATTAGGCTCGCAGCACAAATGTAACTGAAGAATACATTAGCTGGGTTCTTTCTCTTAAAGAACAGTAAAAAGGGTCCTGTAAGCCACATCTGCTAATACCTGGATGGCTACAAGCAATTGCTCATTGCAGAATCAGGCCAGAAAACTATTGGCTACAAAAAGGAAAGATCTCATTTTAGAGTTCAGCTTCAATACCAAGCTCTGCTACTCAGTCCCACATACACACAAATTAATGCACATTTGTGGGAGCGTTCCCTTCTCCCTTCTGTGTGTTTTTCATTATCGTTAAACCAAACGTGCCAACACAAGAACTTCTGCCATGTGAGATCACAGAGGCACTTTTGCAGTGTGAGAGAAAACAGCAGCAGCATCATGAAACAACTCACTAACTGGAGTACTCAGACTTCAGTACTGCTGAATTTCTTTACCAGTGTATTATAAATAATTGGACTTGGGTCGCAGTCCATTTCTATATAGAATCATGATTACCAGCAGACCAGATAGTGACACCTCAAACTGTTTACAGATTATACAGGTGGCCAGTGTCTACAGCTGGAATTTTGAAAACTAGCACAAGTAAGGCAAAAATAATCCTGGAAATTATTACCAATGTGATTAGAACCCTTACGACTATTATTTAAATAAAGGAGCTGTTAAGCTGAAGTACAACACGTCTCTTTTTAAACATTATCCCAAACATCAACCGGATCTCTAAATAATTTCTGAGAAGAAACATGTTCTAGTGGTAGATTCCTAATTCCCCTGGAGAAAGCCCAGATCATCTCCATTTAAAGTCAAGCAGGCAACAGCTGCACATTTTTGTTCCCCAGAACAAAACGCAGCAGACCAAAACCTCCAACACAGATTCCTTTTTTAAAGCTTTTCCTTTCTGATATCCACGGGTGTCTGGACCTGCTCACCCAGGAGTGAATGAAAACAGTATAATGATGTGCTCATTTATCATGTCTGTATTTGTCAGACTTGACATGTCCCATAAGCTGTATTTTGGCATCTACCTCAGAACCCCACCAAAACCTCCACAAGTTATATGAGGGAATGATAACTAACCTGAACTAGAAAAAAATGTTCTCAAGAGCGTGTACCTAAACAAGCTTGTTTTTAGAGAAACAACATCAATACAAGATCTACAACACTCATGTGGTCTGAACTTGTACATATTACTGTTATTTGCCAAATGCATTTTCCATCTTAAAATTCTTATCAGAGTTGACATTTAGAGAAGACGTTTATTATGTTTCTGATGAAATCCTAGTATTTTTTCAGTGCCTTAATTTGTGCATTTAAGTATTACTCTTTAAAATGGAGACCAAGCTATGACAGTGTCAGCAGCTCACAAACAAAACCAAATTCTCTTCAAGTATCTCATGTCTAAAAAGCTTCAAGTCATTAACAAAAAGAGCCAAGAATTTGAGGTAGTGTAACTAAATAACACAACAATTTTACATCGACTTGGTAAAAGGGAGGAATGGCATTGCAGCTGTTGCAGTGCTGGGTGTTGGGCTTCATAGCAAAATACAGAGGGGGAATTTCAATAGTACAAATTTCATAATAAAGCCAACAATCCAATGCTAGCACTCTTCTTGGATGACAGCATACAATAAAATCATGAAACTTCCCTTATAAAAAAAGCCAAATACAGTTTGCTTGACTCTGAAAGACTTATGCTAATAATGCCATTATAAGTAAATTATGAAACACTTTGCGCCAGTAAAGAACCATCACTCCTCACTGTGAAAATATTCAACTAACTTTCAACTAAAATATGTGACCCCAGACTTCCAGAGTTTGATACATTAAAGAACAACTGAAAGCAGGCAAATTTATTATACTAAAACCAAGTTGCTAACTTCAACTGTGATATGACCAATTTCCAGAAGAGCTAAATCATATTTACAAAAAAAAACCCCAGAGCTCAATTCGAAGCAGGGTTGTACACCACCCCCAAAGCCCTTCTGTCTCTGGTTTGAACGATATACTGCAGCAGGGCTTCCAGGGAACAAAAAAACCCAAACAAAACAACCCCCCCCCCCCCCCCCCCCCCCCTCTCTGGGTTCCTGCTTAAAGCCAAGTACTCATCTATGCTAAACAATTATTGTCAAAACTGAATCTGTAAGTGTTCAGAGTTAGGCCGAGCTTCTGTATCTTTGCCTGCAATTTCCAAATCAGGAAAAGGCACATGCTGTCAGCTGCATCCACACAGAAAGCCTGATGCTGGATGCTGTCACTTGACATCTTAATCCTTTTGCATCCAGTAAATCCTTCACTTCCCCAATGCACAAAACCTACTCTGTATATGCACTATATTGTCACTTTCCAACACAGGAAAATATACATAGGATAACCTGTAAAGTAACATCAAGCTGCTACTCCTATCCAAATAAAGAGAAAAGGTTCTCAAAAAAATCACTTAAATAGTTTCCAGCCAAAGAAAGTGGGAGGGGAAGAAAAAATGTGAAAGTGTGTTTTAAAGATAAATACTTCAAAATTTCAGAGATGAACTTATATATGCCAGATTTGGAAAAAAAAAAAAAGTCCTCTAACGCACCCACTGAAGGTTGGAAGAGACTTGAAATACAGAAAAGTTTCAGTTTAAGCACAGGGAGAAGAAAGATGATATTGGGAAGCATTCATCATACACTATAAACTGAACACCAGCTATGTAACAGAATTACCAAAATTATATATATTGAAAGTGTAATTTAAAAAATACCTTGGACAAAAGAAACTCATTCCAAGTCAAACACCCACAAGAAATGTGCTGGCCCTCACTATTCAGGTTTTTTTATGAAGAAGAAACGTTGCTGTAGCAAAAGTAACACATCCAAAGCAGTTCCCTTGAGTAAGTTCCCATTTAAGTTCCTATTTAAAAAAAGGCAGGGTGTCAGGGAGCAGCTCCTTTTGCTACCCCACTGAAGCATGCAGCTTCCCAGATTCCCTCATCCTGTGATTGAGCAGGTGTCTCCATGGCACACAGTTCCTTTCACAAAAGGAAAGGTGCTGCCTATGTTTAATGCCTTGCTGCTGGGAACACGCTCAGAGGAGCCACTGCCTGTGTCAGGAGGCAAATGGGACCAATCAGCTGCTGAATGACATCGCGAGTCCTGCCTCTGAAACTTTTGTTATTTTTTCCCCCCAGCCTACTTCAATTGTTTCCACAACTTGGTCAGAGACTCAGACAAGTTGCCAGAGATCTACAGGCACATCCCACAGCCCCGAGCGAGCTCCTCTGTGCTTCACTAAATCACACCAGGGGTAAGGAAACTCTCTTCTGTGCAATCTTTTAATTCTTGCAGGAAGGCACACTGTAGCTGTACTTTTCTATAAAATACTCCTCAAATTATCTGCTGGTTTTAACTGTGTATCAAAAATATGGAAATACAGGCATTATAGCTCTGAGTCAAAGATATTCTGCTGTGTGGGGAGTCTTTCAGCAACAGTAAAGGCAACATAATTTCCTATATGTTCATGGGACACCGGCTGTCCTTGGGTAGATGATTTATAGAGGTGGTATTGCACAAGAAGGTGAGAAAGTTTCATCATGTTTCTCACACCTTTACCTTTCCTTTTTGAATTTTACACCTTTTGCTTGTTTCTTCTTTAGTCTGTTTGGTTTTGTTTCTCACACCTTTATCTTTCCTTTTTAAATTTTACACCTTTTACTTGTTTTTTCTTTTGTCTGTTTGGTTTGGATTTTTAATCCAAAATCTACAAAGAGAGTAATTCTCTTAAAGTTTTGTAGAGGCATTCCTTTTCCCAAATCTGTCTATTCAGAGACCAGCAAGGGTAAAGAAGCTCTTTTACTGCTAACTCTGTAACACATTTTTCTGTTCTAACACATTGAGACAGCAAACTTTTTTTTTTTTTTGCTGTATGATAAAAAATTACCCTTAATTTAAAAATTTAAGTGATTTATAGCAGTACTAGAACTGAAATTATATCATGTTACTCTAAGTGCAGTTCAAGCTACAGAATCCATGTAGCGTTTTTGCTTTGACATCCATTAAAAGTTTATTTTCTCCTGTTGTTCATTGTAACTAACACACTTGTCCTAGATTGCTTCTAGTAACAGAGAAATAATTGAGCTAGGATTTGTAACATCATGAACTGAATTTCAAACATCATGAACTGAATTTCAAATGCAGAAAATAACACATTTATTTCTAAGGAAAGCACAGACATGTTGAAAAATGAAATACAATCCCAGCTTTAAAATCACTGAAAAAAGTGCATCTCAGAAAAACATGTCACATAGAGAACATTCAATATTTACATATACAAATATTTTAAAAAGAAATATGATTCATGAATACGTATGTCTCTAAGGTACTTATGCACCTTACAATCATGTTCCCTCCTTCCATCAATTCCCACCTTGCTACTTACTACTATACATGGTTCTGATTATAGAAGAGACAAACCTAATACAGACTTTTAATTTTGTGAGGTGTGTTCTCCCTGTTAGCAAACAAATACACTTAATTCCTTCTCCTATTAGTGACTGGTAGGCATCAGGCAAAGATGCATCCATTTTTTTGCTCAGCAGCCTTGTGCCAGTTTTGAATATTCAAGTGAGAGAAATGTCTGGACATGCTGTTACTCCTAAGGCAAACAATCTGTCACAGAGTTCTAGAAGCTGCTTTCAGTAGGCAGAAACAGCACTTCAGACCTCCCAGTGCCTACAAGGAGCAAGAAGATTCCAACACAATTTTTTTTCCAAGGCTGAAGTTACACATAAAATGTATTTTCAAGTGAGGAGAGGAGTTGAGGTTTATTCTACCATCCAGAGAATCTTTCTCTTCTACCAAAAATATTGCATATGCAGACCTTTAAAAATACAAGATTCTATACATACACACATAGATTGAACATACACACAGATACTTAACTGCTGTAGCAGCTCTTCACTTGAAGCTGGAATGCATCCCATAGCTACAGCAGGTTAGCTGCCCCATCATCTCAATTTTATCCTGTTAAGAGTTCAGTAATTTCATGTAGATGAAAGTGGCTCAGCTGTTAATTTAAAAATTACACACTTGTAACATCCCATGTTACAGATATCCAAACCCTGAGAAACAACCCACAGTCATGACAGAGGCATGTGCTACAGGGCAGGTGATAAGTGTAACAAATCAATGTGAAATTAGGCATTTAATTTACAGCAGGCAATTTTCTGTCTCTTTTTTTGCTACTCATTTGTCAAGATGACAATGCAATTGTTGTTTAAGAGAGATTCAGATTTATGTATTACCACATTTTTATTTTTAAAAGCTGCATTTATTTCTCATCCTCTGAGGAACCTAGGAATATAGTGCCTCCATTCTACAATAGGAGACTCACTGAAATAAGTTTGTAACTGGTTGTGTGAAGGGGATTTTCACTGCTTTTTCAGACCATCAGCAAACAAAAATGTATGGGATACACGTACAGAACTACAACAGCAACTCTGTGTTTGCTTTAAGAATAATTTCATTTAGAAATAGAAAAGTACCCCAGCTGGAGAAATAAAAAATCCCACAGGGAAGTAAAGTTCTGTTCCCCAAAACTACAAGATACTAGAACCAAAGATTGCTTTTGCTTTTTGGAGATTAAAAGGTTTAACAGGACCTTACTGGCATCAAGTAACTTCTCATAAGCTGAATTTATCTATTATATCCTTCTCTATCATATCATTCTCAATCACAGACAAAAGGTAAAAAGAAAGATAAAATTAGTTTGTTTTTCCTGTTACCAGCACTTCTCAAACTACGAGCTAAACTGTTGCTTCTTTCCCCACCCCAAGGAAGTGTTTTATCCATATGATTGAAAAATTACATTATATGCCACAAGTCAGTGCCTAAATCTTCAATCAACATAACTTTATAGTACTTTTCCCATCACTGTGTTTATGGTTAGCAAGAATTTTTTTTTTCAATAGGTAGTGAATTACTAGGGTTTTGGGACATCTCATTGTAAAAATCTATGCAATAGACTTATGCAACCTAACTTTAACCGCCCCTCAGGGCTTCACTTGGTCATGCAGAACTGCAAGAATTCAAGTAAGTCAAACCTCTTCTATTCCACTGATATCACTGCTGCATTTAGTGAACATATGACAGGAAACAGCCTGTGGCATTTCCAAGGGAGCCAAATTTATCCCTTTGACTTCAAGGGAGTCAAAGCAGTTGCACCAGGAATGAGCATGGCCCACAGTTTTCACTTTGGTCACATACCCCCTCTCATTGTGAAGGGCACCCAGGAACAAAGATAAAAATAACCTAATACAAATCAGGGAAACAGTCACATGTCAGTGAAGTGGGAAGCAATAATTGTGATCAGTGACTCATTCTAAAGCATGGGGTATAGGGGATTCCCTACATAGTAACATAGAGGGTCAGGCACCAGACCTCTTCCTGCACATTCACTCTGTGAATCACTGTGCCTAAGACAAGCCTTGCACATCCATTAACAGCATGCATAAAACAAAACTGCACAGCAATGCAGCCAAATGCTCCTCTTGTGTGATGCTCAGTCTTGTCACATAAGTTACACTTTGTGACTTCTAAAAAATATCAAATATAATTTGCCCTGTTGCTGCAATTTTGTTTCAACAAGTGGTGTGTACATGCACAATTCTTCTTTATATTGGCCTAAAACACTGGGGACTGAACAGCAGAGAGCAGCTACTATTTGTGACAATGATCAGTCTTTTTTTCTGTGTAATTATTTTCCAAGCTGTCCATTTTGACCTTGATAGTCACGCGTATGCAGCTGCATCCTGAATCTGTTTCTCTTTCTGCACACTTTAGGTGGAGACAGCACCATGGAGGATTAACAAGCAAGGTACGTGTTTATTAGTTGAACTCGAGCACTTGTGAAGACAAACTTGTTGAAATACAGACACAGAATTGGCTTCCTTTGCTTACAAGAAAACTTATCCCAGGATAGGAGCAGGAGGTTAAACAACACATAGATGTATCAAAAACTTCCAAAACCACATAAACAATTAAATCAAGAAACTCCATCTATTTCATTCCCTCTTCATCCCTTTTTTACAATGTTTTCTCTAGCTGTATGAGGTACAGAGATTTTAACTTACGCTACCTTCCATTTTTAAAGATCCTCTTGTATCCCCTTCTGGTCACGTATGTCTAAATATCTGTTTTGTCCTTGCATCTGTGCTGCCCAACCAGATAATACTGCTTTTTATGGAAGGACTTTAGAGCCCCAGGGCCTTGCCCCTTGAGTCATGCAAGTGAAACACATGCAGCAACACAGCAGTGCAGGTGCCAGCACGAGTACAGTTACACCTAATGCAGTGCAGATGAAATGGAATGTACATTTATTCTACACAAACACAGGTTGACATTGATGCTGTTCCAATCCTTCTGTGAACTCCAAGAAAAAAAGAAAAACAACCAGGAAAGATAAATGTTGCCACAGCAGGTCACACACAGTCCAAAGACAAAGAGTTGCACACACCTGACGCTGAAAAAATGACACAAAATGCCCTGAAAAAGCCACCCAGAGGAAATGCTGTTCTCTGGGCAGTGTCTGCCATAGAAGATGGTTACACAAACTCCTCTCTATCCACGTAAATCCACTAGTTCATCTGCTAGGACTCGTCTGCAAGAAGATAAACAGTCTAACGCACTCCAGCCTGTACTGGGCTGGGAGAATGAATGTGCATTCAGCCAAGAGACTTTACAATTCCTGTGCATGTCTTGCTTTTACTGCACTTGGGACAGACCGTGACTAGCAAAGAGCTAAGCAGAATACACTTGGCAAGCATTTTAACTGCTTAAATAGATGAAAACAGGTACAGCAAAAAGTCAAACAAAGATGAAAAATTGTACTCACTACAAGAGTATGTTCTGGTGTATAGCGTTTTTTTGCAATAAAGTTATGATCAACTACAGCTCAAAAAATCATAACAAAATCTGAAGTTCAGTTTTAAAGGTATTAAAATGACCATGTACAATCTGATTGCTTTTGAAAGTCTCTCTTAAATACCAACACTGCCACTGAAAGCACATGCATTCTGTTCATACACTACAGTCCAACATGGACTGTTAACACTACAGTCCAGCATGAAGGGATTAAAAAAGGAAGAGCCTGAAAGACACTTTCATTTCCTCTTAAGGTTTTTCCATTTTAGCCACATATAAAGAAAAATTCTTGGGCAACAAAGTATCTCTGACTCAGTCAGGATCATCCTGTAATTTGGGCAGCAGACACCTAAGCAATTGTTTTCATTTATGTGACATACATAATTTCACTTATTTCCAAGAAAAAAAAAATGAAGTGTTAATAAGGCGAGGCCTTCTGTGAAATGTAAGAGCACAATATAAATTCATAAAATGTTTAAGGGTAAGTGCAGCTTTAGGAATAAAGTTGGACAGATGCATATATCATCATTATTTTAAAAAAACAAGTTTTCACATTGTGACAGCACCTACATTCCAAATCCAACTCACCATGAGCTAAACAAGCATATATCAAAGCCAGCTTCTTGCCATGGAAGGTTTGCACAGGAGGGTTTTAACGTTGCTACTACTTACTTGGATACACTTTGAATGTAATGCTCACTTAAAAGCAAAATTGTATAAATGCTTTTTGTTCCTCACAGCATTCCTCTGCCTTTGCACCCATGTTTGTAATACATTGTCCTACATGCATAAAAAAAGATTTAGTCCTTATTCTGTCTCGTCTGTTGAGAACTATGCTACTATAATTCCCTACAACAGAGAGGCATTAGGTTTTAATTGCTCACCATATAAACTTTTTCTCGGAAATACTTCAGCAAGATTTCTTTTCCTCCCTTCCAGAAAAAGGTAGTGGGAAATCAGATTGTCTGCCCTGTCAGTACCAGCCAGCAGGACTATCCAGATCTCCCGGCTGAAAGGTCTGTGACCCTACTCTTATCATCAAGCCTTCACATGTGCTTGAACAAATAAAACAGAGAGGTGTGTGTGGAAAGGCAATCAGCCACAGCCCTTTCAGAGACTGTGTAAGATAGAGAGCTTAGGATCTAAGCAATAATCTGGGCAAAACCCACAATTTCCACAGTACAGTTACTCAACACTGCTAAGAAGCAGGTGCTCAGTAGCCTTCAGGAGGAGAAGCATAATACAGCAGAAACCTAAACTGAAACCCCCAACATTTTAAAATCCTGTTTTAACCTAAAAACACTGTAAAAGCAATCTGTTTATTTCAGACTTTTTAGAACTTTAAAACAATCTCCACTTGCACTCATATAAACACTTCTGCACTTCTAATTCTCTGCTTTCCTGCTTTCCAGCTCTCCAAAGCAAAGAGAAGATATTAGGCACTTTGCACTACTCCTGACCACTGCTCTTCTTTCCTGCACTCCTAAAACCTCTGATTTGTGCTCTCTGCTTTCTTGTTGCCATGGAGAAGGTCCAACACATGACCCGCTCTGCTCTGAGGAGAGCCTCAACTATTGAGGTCAACCCACAAGCACGCCAAAGGCTCCAAGAGCTCTTTGTGAATTTCTGCCTGATTTTAATTTGCCTCTTGCTGATCTGTATCATTGTGATGCTTCTCTGAAGTTCCAGCACTTCTCTGCCCTGTCCTTTAGGAAAGTCACCCCAGGTGGAGGAGAGACCTACACGTGCAAGTCCCAGTGCCAGGATCCTCATGTGACAAGGGCTAGCACTCGGACTAGAGGGTGTGCCAACCAGTGCTCTGTTATCTCACCGCCCACTACATGTATTAAAAACCATTTTCTGCGCAGAACAGTGTTTAGAGCCTATAGTTACAAAGTTGTGCATGACTCAATTTGTTGGTCTCGATCAAGAGATGTCTTTACTACATGGGGTAAAGTATCAGTAAATCAGATTATCTGCTCTGATCAGTAAAAGCCAGCAGCTGGTAAATTCAATATTTTAGTCAGATAAACACCACCAACACTTTTTGGGGACCTAAGTGTTTATAGGTTTCTCTGAAAATCTTAAAGACCTTGGAAGGGTTCCAAATTTGGACCATGCCTGCCCAATGAAGAGCTTACAGGTACACAGTCCTCAACACATCCTGGGAAAATTTATGCTCTGCTTAGTTCAAGGTGCTGCATCTCTGCATAATCAACAGAAGGCATGCAAATTGCTTTAGTGTTTTTCAAAGGAATATGAGAATGAATAAAAAATCTCTTAAATCAGAAAGGAAAAACTATTTCTCCCTATGCTTTTCTCCCTATTTAAGGGATCTTATATATGTGACATCTGGAAAGACTTCTCATTATGTTTTGCAGAAAAAAATTGACACTACCATAACTGATATTAAAAAAAAAATTGTTTTCTGTAGTCATTTGACTGATATGACAACTGGCACAACTTGGATTTTCAGTTGCAATACCTTAATATTTGCCCTTGGACAACTTAATTAAGGCCTGTTCTAATTTATGTAATAATTTCCTTAGTTTAAAACTACAAAAAACTTGGAACTTGTCAATGTCACATGAGGTGACTTACATGTGATGGGGAAAAGAGAAAAGTCTAGGTAACCATTACTATTGTGACTGAAGCGCATCCGTACAAATCTAAGTAACATTCCCATCTTCAGCTGCAAATTTCTGCTAGAGAACATGCAAGTACTTTCCTAAAGTAAATAACAGATAAAAAAGTTCCTTGTAAACAGCAATGTACAGGAGTGGAAAGCGCTGCAGAAGTATCTTCTCAACATGTAAACCATAGGCTATATACATAAAAGATGACACTTCTACTCCAGAAATTTTGAGTAACAAGAAGACTTCCAACCCAACTAACCAGCATACATGTTGCTGGTATTAAGCAAAATTCCTAGAAATTTGATACACTCTCAAATTTAAAGAAAGCTCAAGAATCAGAGATCAGACAGACATTCATTTTTAAAAGATATTCTTCTATTCCAGTCTATGTAAATATTCTTACTGATGAATACAGAAAATCAAAACAAGTTTATCTTGTATTCTGCCTTTAAGACTTAATATTTCATGAGTAGAAATTGACAATGAATAGCTAAGCAGGAAGAGAAGAAAACTTTGAAAAAACTCTGATTCAATGGAACACAAGCACACACAGTGGTGAATTTCCTATCTGGTGACTAGGTATGTTGAGACCAGACTCTGAATTAAGGTTATCCACTAGAGGAAATTAAAATAGCTACTTGTATGAGGATTAGGGCAAGCACTGGTGAGACTGGCAACACACCCCTACACTTGCAAGTTAGTATATGAGCATTACTGATTTGAATTGTCAGTGTAAATCTCAATTTCTATTTCATGCATTCTAATCACTCTCACAAACGCATGATATTTCAGCAAGCGTATTTCCCCTTTTAATCCTTCTTACTTTTCTTCTCTTTTCAAATCTGTATTTTTGTGATGGATAGAGTTTCTAGCTTTAGTTTGTTTTGGATGTGTTTCAAGAGACTTAAACTGGAAATAGACAACAGTTTTACAGTACTGAACACTTGCTGAAGAAAAAAGTTTTAGGAGTAAAGCATCAGCACATTCTGAGGACATGTTTGGGTTAAGGTTTCAAAAGCCAATAATATAAAAGAGTCAGAGTAAAGCATTGCTAAAAAATGTAGCCCAATAAAAACAAACTCTCTAACTTCCTCTTATGTACCTGAAAACTCTTAACTTTAAAACAATAACCAAACAAAAATCAAAACACTTTATCAATAAACTGGAAGCCCTACTGCTACTTTACAGCAATGCAGTTATATTGCATACACTGTATGGTTCATTTATGTGTTAGGCTTCTGTTGATCAGAAAATCTGTTACTATCCTCTATATCACCAATTGTCAATTTCTGAACCCAGAAGTTTAAAGAAAATGCTTTTGTACATAATACAATCTTCTTTGTAGACTTATATGACTTAAAAAGAATTTCTACAGTATTTTTATTTAATAAAAGTACTGCCTGAAAAATATTAATGCATAAAATACATCCAACTCTGTTTAGAAAGAAGCATCCATTCTATTACTTAAAGTTACGTGAAAATAAGCTAGTCATCACACAGTTTTTTAATTCTCTAAACCTCTATTTATTCTGTTTTGGTTTTCAAAAGTAATCTTGACTATTCTGCGATGTCCAGGTTGCTTACATGTACCTGATTCCCAGGCAATACCTAGTGCTTTTAATTATTCCTAATGAATTTTCTGCAAGTGTAATCAAAAAGTTCACCACTTTTATGAGCCATAATAAAAACTGCAAACATGTACAGCATGTAGCTTGGATTAAGGTTGTCTTATACAAGTTTCCTAAGGTTGTCTTACACAAATAGTGAATAAAGACAGCTAAAAAGACAACAATCTGGTATTATTCTTCCTCCAAAAAATTACCAACTTCCATAATAATTTTATACTGGGAAGAAGCTGAACCAAAATATGCTGGTTTTAAAGATATGTTTCCTCAGCCAGTTCCTCAGCAAAAAATGATATAATAATTGATTTGGTAATTGAATAATTGATATTATTCTCTATGTGAAAACATTACTCATTTAAAATTGAAACTTAGCTCTGACCAAGACTAATCTAGTAAAGTGTTTTGGAAGGCAGCAGTTACTTGCATTTCTTTAATAACTGTTCTACATTAATTTAAAACAACTTCCCTTCCTGGTAGAACTGAACCACCCAGTGGACAGTTAAGAGTAAAACAGCCTTAAACAAAATTATTCACACAACATGCACAAAACGTCTGTCACCCCTGCACACAAAGAATTTTATGTAAGTTTTGATACAACTACACCAATGGCCAATGGTACAGCTAGGTCAGTGGTATCCTGCATGCTTTAGGAAGAGCATTCCCAGCAGGTCAAGGGAGATGATCCTGCCCGTCTACTCCACCCTAGTGAGGCTGTAGTGCTGTGTCCAGTTCTGGGCTCCTCAGTACAAGAGAGACATGGAGCTCCTGGAGCAGGTCCAGCAGAGGATGATCGTTAAGGCACTGGAGCATTTCTGTTACGAGGACAGTCTGAGGGAGCTGGGCCTGTTCAGCCTTAAGAAGTGACTGAGAGGGGACCTCATCAAAGTCTTTCAGGATCTGAAGGGGGGTGTCAAGAGGACAGAGCCAGGCTCTGCTGGGTAGTGCCAAGCAACAGGACAAGAGGCAATGGGCAGAAATTGATGCACAGGAAGTTCCACCTGAACATGAGGAAGAACTTCTTTACTGTGCAAGTGACAGGAACAGGCTGCACAGAGAGGCTCTGGAGTCTCCCTCACAGGAGATGTTCACTACCTGGACGCAATCCTGTGCAGTGTGCTCTAGGATGACCCTGCTTGAGCAGGAAGATGGTAGTGTCCTCCAAACTCATCCATTCTGGGATACACACGAAACAGTAATTATAAAAAATGGACACACTTTTTAAGGTACGCTGAAACATACTTTACCCATATCCTCTCTGCCAAAATTAGAGCAGAGTAATTGAACACATTCATTTAGAGAGCGCTTCCATTTATATTTGGAAGCATATAAATACACTATAGATTACATATAAATGGACTATAGATCAGTTACATGTATTTGTATGGCTATTAATGAACAGTGCCTCGTAGAATACAATTGAAATTTTTTTGTGAAATCCTGCAAGATCCAGAGATCTCTTATTCAAGAACAAATGTAATTCTTTTAGCTTTGACCTTCATAATAAAATGGGGGAGGGGGGGGGAAGGAAAACAAACAAACAAAAAACCAACAAAATCCCAGAATATATTTATAAGGATTCCTTTAAAACTGATGCTCACCTCAGTAAGAATCCTGGTAATTTAAATTAATTAACACAAGCCCTATATTTACTGTAGTAATGTCTGATTGCTTTATAAGCCTTTGTTTTTTTAGGTAAAATGATGCCAGAAATTACACCTTTGTATAAAATGTAAAACTATAAAACACTGCCCTCTTGTGACCTTCCCTAAAAATGTAGCTGATTATTAAAAGGAAGTTTTGGCAACTGTTGGCAGTGTTAGGGCTGAGTGGGTTCCTTTCATTTATGTGTGTATATATATATATATATATATTTCCATAAATAAAACCCAATTGTTGAGTTATTAGTGCTATCTTAAAATAAGTAATTGCATATGTGCTATTAAAAGTACCAAGGACACATCCTCTGCCAGTTCAATCCAGATTCTTTGTAAGGCAATTGCACGACTGCAATGCACCTTACACAGCACATTGCCAGCTAAACACGACTGCACTGCATGATGCCAAACCCTAGAAGGGTAGGAAATACTTCTATTAACAGACAGACATTTTGCCCAGATAAGAAAGCAGGGGGCCAAGAAGTGTTGCACCTATAGATGTATTTTAGAAGTAAATTTTCAACAGTCTGTTGCTGAAAGAGACCAAGTCTTGAGAACATTCATTCTTTTGAAAATTCAATGGGCCTGGAAAGTACCATACACATTAAAAGTCAATGAAGTGCCAAACTGTATAAGAAAAATTCAGGTTCTTCCTCCAATCATCAGTTCTTCAGAAATTCTTCAGTACTGGAATGAAAGTTATCATTAACCTTAATTTTATTTCATTTTATTTTTAAGGTATTGGAGAAAAAAGGCTTGTAGGAGCATCCATAATACTTTTCCAGGAAAAAAACCAAACAACTAGCTATTGTAACCATACTTCTTTTTTTTCCTAAGTGGCAGAAACTAAAAACCAGGAAAAGAGCTGTGGACACAACGAAATTCATGTGAACCTACATGGCCTAGTAATGAAGGAGCAACCCTAAGCTACAATTAAGAGTCTGCTGCAGGCACTAGAGGGCAGACTGATGCACATTATGGATCTTGCCAACAACAGAGGTCTCAACCTCCTACTCAATTTTCTGCTCATTGTCTTGGTTCTAGTGCTTGCATTTATCCTTGTGAAGCTGATGTGAAACCTCTGCGAGGCTCTGCTTCCTTCTCAGATTTCACCCTGTGGATTTTGCAATTATAATCTAGACACTTTAGGCTAGGCTGAAACATCCAACAGTTACAGAATCTGTTCACACCCCAAATTTATCAGGAAGCAATCCTAAGAGCTGTGCACAAGTATCTACGTGCCACTGAGTGAAGAAAACAGGCTTGCTGGGTACCTGAAGAAACCCAAGAACGCATCAGCAGCTACTGTAGTTTCTCATTGCTACAGCTAATTGTTACTTAAAGATCTATAAATTATTTGCAGCATTCAAAGAACAATTTTTGCAAAAAGGGGACAACAGAAATCAAATTTTTAAAATGGGATTTCTGTAGAGCATATTCTTCAAGGGAAATGACAGCAGGAAGGCAAACCAAAATGCCAGCTTTGAGTTGACAGCACACATCCAATTACCTGTGGAGAGAAAAGCACAGATGCTGTAAAGGGAAACAAAGATATCCTTGAAAAGCAGCTTGCAGTAGCAGAAATGGGGATAAGTGAAGGTCAAATATGAAAGCATAATTATTATTTAGACCTTCTTTGACCACCTGTGGTTCACTGCAACACCTTAAAAGCCAGAAGCCTTCTGTTATCCAGCATACCAAAAGAAGTAGCTGTCAGAACAACCGAAAAACAAAGGGCTTTATCCAGGGTTATCATAACTCTGCCCAGGAAACTCTTAGCACCAGCACATACACCAGCAGTAGGTGCAGCTGCACAAACCCAAGATGCATTAGAGCCTCAGTAGGAGGACTTACCACTTATGCACAGGTCAAGTGAGCAGTGTGGGAGCCCTCCAGCCGTATTTGACAGACCACTTGTTACTTGCCAGTGCAATTGTCAGTCCATAGCCTGTCCTCACCCCTAGGCATGCAGCAAAATCTTCTTACAGGACCTTCTTTTGTGGCTCTTTAAAGGACAATGTACTTTTCCTACAGGGTCCTGGGAAGGAGAGTGGTCAACAAGAGCACACTTCTGTTGGAATGATTTTCCAGAAGGTAGCACTAAAAACATAAGTACTGGGAAAGGAGGGGACCAGAAGCAGATCTTTACATTAGAGCCAAACAATTTCCTCTCAGCATCTCACTTTCCCAAGTGAAACAAAGGAAGAGTGTACACCAGCAAATATATATTGTACAGTAAATTTATTACCATAGATTGCATATTAACACACATGCAAAAAAGAGCCTGATGTTGTTTCATGGATGGGGAAAGCCCCAGCTCCAGCTTCCTACTGCCACCAGCATATCCCTGATTCAGCACATATACTGCTGAGTGTATTATAAATATGTATTATAGAATAGAATATTATCTATTAATGTTCACACTTAGAACTTCCATATGATCACTACTGTTATTCAGTTATCTGCAGAAGACTCATCTAAACTGGATCTATGAATAGCCTTTTCACAGGAAAAGGAAGTATGCCCAGCAAACCCAAAAGCTTAAGGAAGTCCTGCCATTAAGTATCCACATTCCACTCTATGCTACCCACTCCAAAGCTTAGAGAGCATTAGTGTGCTCATTTTGTCTGGAATAAAGTTAATTGTCTTTATGGTATAGCTGTTATCATAGGACTGTGGTTTGGTACAAGTCCAAAGTGTAGTTCCCTACCAGCTACTATGAAGGAAATCACTTCTGCCCAGCCAAACCAGCACAATGGCCTAGAGCAGCACAGATAGTTAAAACAAAAGCTTTTTTTCTCACTTGTTCTGAAATATGGGCAATAAACATTTGAAATGGTTTCTGTAAACTACATACCCATAGCTTTTTGAAATTGATAGTTATAGTAGCATGATTTCCAATCTGTTTGCATTTAAAACAGAAAACTTTGCACAGCTACATCACAAGCATTTCATCATTTATTTTGATAATCTTGAAATATTCTGCTTAAAAAAACCCTGTAAATTTATATACCAGAGATGTATGTGGTAATGGTTACACAGTTGTGTATTACTTAGGAGAAATCCTGCTGATGCTTGACATAGATGGCTCAAACCACACCAAACCCACCGAAATAAACAGGAAACCCACTCTAGCCCAAAGGAGAGTAAGAACAGTTTTCCCAACAAAATGCTAATTCACTGACATACTGCTTAGGACTACCCAAAGCTTATTGTCTTTATGACCTTCTGTATATTCAGAAGTTTTCCAATCTGAGGGAAACCACTGTGACACTAGTTAGCCCTCACAAAACAATAAAATCACATATTCCTTTTTAAGAAATTGAAGAAGGTAAGCCTACTGCCACCAACTAGCATGTATTTCCAGATCAAAAATTACATACCAAGGAAGTCTGTGAGAAACTTTGTTAGAGCATGGAGAAACAATCCCCAGACACAACCCCAGTAGATTCCTCCAGCAACGAATGTGACAGAATCCTCAATAAATGCAGAAATACACTGCTGAAACTGAAGCATGCATTTTCCCAAGATGACATATGAAGCTGGCAAAGTTATCAGCTAATGAACGCCAAGGCTCTTTTTGCAATCAAGCACAGTCCAAGTTTGGTTTCCGATCATCTGCTAGCACTTACTCCAGACTGAACCTACAAGCACCTTATAATGAATCCCATTTGCTGGGCTACCAACTTCACAGCAAAAAAACAGACAATAAAAGCTTAGGTATGGCTTACAGTAAAGGAGTTCACTGTGCTAGCTAAAAGCAATAATCCCTCATGTTGAAAAGTTTTATATTCCTGACAAGTATGGTTTCATCAAAACATGATATAGGAAAAATGTTGATATTAATAATTTTAATTTTCTGATCTGACAGGACTGTAAAAAAACCCCTAGCTTTGAGCTGACATTTAAGAATGGAGTTTTATGTGGCAACAATGTTATCTGATGAATGTTATGACTTTTCTTTCAATTAAAGTTTTACAGCTTTGTTTACCAATGTTCAGATATGCATGCAGTTTACTTTCTTCCTTTTCTGCTTTGCAACGAAAATTATTCTAATAACTCTAAATTTGTCATTGCATTAAAACTTAATTTCCAGCATCTTTTATATACGTGGCACGATCAATCCAGTGTTCTCCTCGTTAAAAAAAAACCAAAACACTAAACCTGGTACATTATAGGGAAAAGATGCACTTAAGTTATTTCCACCTATTATCTCTGCAATATTATGACACAATTTAGTACACCATGAAATCCACACAGATACTCTGTGCACTGGAATAAAGAGTTTCATACTGTGATACTTAAAACACTGTACAAAGTTAATATGTAGCTATGCAATCTTCTGAAGCTTTTCTTATTATTATAGGATCGCCAACAATTTTAAAGGCATGCTTTCATTTTACATCTAATTTTGGACTGGAACACAGCATGTACCTACATGTATTCAGATAACAGGATATACAATAGGATCAGACTTTAAGAAATGCCATTGCTTGAAAACATAGAGCCTTTTAATTTAGATTTTATGGCTTCTAAGTTCAGTAAATGGGAAATGCTGTTGCGTGCTATGAGCATTTTTTCTCTTCATATAGTCCTTATCAGACATTTCCTTATTCAAAGATCAGCTGTATACTGAAAACAATTAATCAATTAAGTGTATGGTGAAATATAAATTCTGCATGGAAATTTTTTATTAAAACAGTATTTATTTGTTTCAGTGCATAAACTGAACAACTGCTAAAATCTGTTCCTAGGAAATGTGTAGGAGAATGTTTATTTTCAAAAAGCATACATTAAATAACTCACATTAGCTAAGGAAATGGATTTTCAGATGCAATTCCATAATGTTACACAATGACCAAAGACCAGGTTCTCCTTGAAGATTTATTTCTGAAATGTACATATACCACACCCACAGCTGAAGGATGCACCTTCTCTAAGAGACATTCTGTTCTTCCACAGCATATTTTCTGCAGTTGAAACCTGACCATGTCCTGAAGGACAATCACAATGTAGCTGTAGGTCTTCTACCCAACACTCTGAGCTTCAGTAACAATGCACAGGAAATTTTATTTTACAACCCATGGTTTACAACTGAAATGGAAAAAAACACATGATAAGTGTTATAATTTGGGGAGCAAAGTATAAGAAAAACCACCGAGTTCAGTCAACTTGAGACTACTAAGGAAGCAGAGAATCTTAAGCTTGAAAACAATTAACCTTGGAACAGCTTTTGGGGGTGTTATATTATAATTTCCATTAGTCTTTAGAGTAAACAAATAGAAAGGTTGTCTGATTTTATAAAAATTAACTCTGAATTAGAGTTTTCTATAGTGAACTATCTCTGTCAGTCTGTGAGGACATAAAAACTTATTTGTAGTGTGTTAAGTCCAACAGCTGTTCCTGAACCATCAGTCCTCAAAATCCACACAGAAAATTGTTGCTGTCTATTCTTACCTCATTAATGATAGGCTGCTGGAAGGGGAGGCTACAGAGTGCAGCTACCTTAAAGATGAACAAAGCTGCTCTAGATTAACAGTTGAAAGCAAAGTTTGTTGTATTTTCTGTTCATGGCAATAGTAGTTTTAAAGCAAAATAATGATAAACTAATGTCCTAGAAAAAACACTACAATTACATCAGGATATATACATATTAGAATCAAAAATGTAAAAGTAATCGTCACTAAATGGAAAAGAAAAAGAAAAAAAATTATATAGAGCTGTGGCCTTTGCCCCTTTTATAAGTCATGAGCTTCCTCTTACGCCTTTTACTCTATCTCTTAGATATATATTCCACTTAGGATTGTAGTTTTCTTGGTTTCTCAGAAATAATAAAATACCAGTTCCCAGGTACATGTGATCTCTGAAAAAAGGCCACAGCAGAATGATGCTCAGGTTTCTTTAACAAACAGGTGTCAGGACAGGAAGAACCATTTTTGTTTCTTCATTGCTTCTGGCATCTCTCCTCCTTACAGGTGTAGCCAGAAAGTCAGGAGGGCAGGGAGGGACAGCAGGGGATGCCTCTAAGAGCCCAAAGGCTCACTGCTCTTGCACATGCTTTAACCTTTTCTGGGTCCTACTTCACAACCACATCTCACTTGAGGACATAAAACAGATCCCATTTCAAGGCCCAGCAATATGACTCCAGATCATGCCAATGGAAGTGCTTTCTAAGGCCACCAGGAATTTCCTCCACAGAGATGAAGAAGTTACAGGTGAGGGAAAAAAAAAAAAAAAAAAAAAAAAAAAAAAAAAAAAAAAAAAAAGCACCAGTTTTAGGCAAAATGTCAAATCTCAAAAACCTGGAAAGATGCAGCACTGTTTTAGAATCAAAGTCATAGATAAAAAAATGCTTGTGTTCCCCCTGCTGGCTCTGTCCTCCAAACACAGCTCGGTAGCAATGCCTGCATGGATGAAAGGTTTTGAGTAACTCTAGTAACACATGCAGGGCTTCATTTCTTTCAAACATTTAACTTTGCCTTTGTACTCTATTTAAACATGATCAGAGGGAAAAACCACTTCTGAGACATGAAGGACAAAAGCTTGGACTTGTTTTGATCTAAACAAAAATATATTTCTAAAACACCCATCCTAAACAAAGTGTTGTAAAGGCACATATAAGATGATAAAGAGGCATGTATCTAAATGAAGTAAATAAGTAAATAAACCTTCCTCTACTGTTGTGAGACCCTGTCTGGAGTACTGCATACAGTTCTGGTGTACCCCACATCAAGAAGAATGTTGGAGCAAATCCAAAGGAGGCCACAAAGTTGGTAAGAGGACTGGAGTGCTTCCCTTAGAAAACAGGCTGAGGAAGGTGTGGCTGTTCAGCCTGGAGAAGACAAGGTTGCATAGAAACCTCATAGCAACTATCCAGTATCTGAAAGGGGCCTACTGGAGTTCCTTCACAGAAACTGTAGTGACAGGATATGGAGTAATGGGTACAAACTGAAAAAGGAGAAATTTAAGGCTAAGTATGAGGAAGAAGTTCTTTACTATGAGGATGGTAAGACACAGAAACAGGCTGCTCAGGGAAGTTATGGATGCCCCAACCCCTGGCAGTGTCCAAGGCCAGGCTAGATAATGCTTTGAGCCACCTGGTCTAGTGCGGGGTGTCCCTGCCCATGGCAGAGGGGGTTGGAACTAGATGACCTTTAAGTTCCTTCCAACCCTTAATATTCTGCCATTCTGTACATCTAAACCCAAGAAGAGAATCACCAGTAACCTGATCACAAATCCCACAGACAGCACCACTGGCAGCTGCAGCTAGCCACACATCTCAGGTGTTTGGGAAGACTTGAATGAATGGACAGACCAAGCTCCCTCATGGTACCCTGCTGTTGCTTCCCAAACACCTCGTGTGCTCCTCAATGCCACCAGCAAGTGCCAGCTGCCCTGAGACCAAGTGGCAGTGCCCTGGACCCAGCCTCAGTCTCTGTCACTTTGGTTCCGAGAGGAGCCCATCAGCCTCTGCTCCCTACCTGGGGAATTTACTAGCATCAGAATCTTTGAAGTGCGTAGAGGAAGATGAGGGTTTCTGCAGCAGTAAAGATAAAGGGTGGCTACCTGTAGCAATGTCAGGTTTTTAGACAAACACTTAGAGATTACTATTAGTTTGGCCATATTAATTGGCTTCAATTTTCTTATGTTACGAACAGAAAACCCAACAAAAATCAGCCCATAGAAACCCAATCCAACAAACACAGCTAAAATCAGATTATCATTAAGAGCAAAACTGGATGTTAAGAATCTAAACTGGTTGTTCTTTCCAATATACAACAGAAGGAAAAACAAAACCTGAGCACAACTCTTTGTTAATTACCTCGTGTACTTCAGGCTGAAGAAAATACAAAATCTGAACATACAGCTAGATTATCTCTGCTGAGATAATATCCTAGTCCAACCCTAAAATGGCTTTCAGAGAAATTTATATATTGTAAACTGGGATTTTTTTGTCAAGCCAGGCCGAACTTACTACACAGGTAACCATGAACATGTAAATCTTCAATACTGCCTTCCTTCACAAACTGTACTTCCTGTTAGGGGAAGAGCTGGGAACAAAGACTGTGAATTGCCATGTTAGAAAGGGTTACCTGTCCCTTAAAACTATGTTCTTGTTAGTCTCAACATGAAAATATTTCAAGTATGATGCATCAACCACATATACTATCCAATTTAAATAAACCAGATTTGAGACTGTTAGTTGATTTTTATTAGTTAAAAATTAAGCAGTAATATCAAACTGAATTCTCTTTTTAAGTATTAGGTATAAGAAGACTGAATATTCATTCACCCTTGCACCACATGAAAGTCATTCTTATTTTGCTAAATGCATAAATGCAGCGTCTTTGTAAGCCCATTCAAGTCAAAATACCTTCACATTTCCCCCACTCTGCAGTTACTCAAACTACTAAAAAGGCTACTTGATGAACCTCCTTCTGTGTCCAACTTCAGATAAAGACACGTTAGTCCCATACAGACAGGCACAGGGAATCCAAGTATACTGTATGTAGGCAGACAGCAGAAATAAAGGAAAACCAAAGAAACAACTAATGTTGAGAAACAAGCAGCAACAGCCCCAATCAAAGCTTAAAAATACCATGGTTAGGAGGACCTGTTCCCTTTCCTGTTTCATTAAAAACTGCCTGTTACTCCTCTGGTATAACACAGGATGCCACACGATGGCAGCAAACACCAAGCTTTTCTCCTTACCTGCACTGGCTGGTCACCTGCTACTCTAAAGTCTTCGAGCTGCTGCAGGTGCCATGCAGGCACGCCGTAGGGCTCCTCGGCAGGCCTGCAGTCCAGGGGATTTGCCCGTAGCTGCTCCTTGAGCCACATCTGAGTCCTCACTGCCGGCTGGATGGGAGCTCCACTCACAGCCTGCTGTCCCAGTGTTGCGTATCTCTGGCCAAAAGCTTCACAGCCGCCTGCCGTAGGTTTGCTTTCAGGTAAGGCACTGTAGGTCAAGTCTAAGGCATGTCTCCTACTTGGGGAATCTGAAACAAAGTCGTCTTTGCTGCACGTTTCAAATTTGTATTTGCAGTCCAGTAGAGAAGACCGTTTTTTCCCCATTTCTTTGTCCTCAATTTTTAGCAACTCCATGCTGTCATGCAAACAACTTGGCCCATTTGTCCTTAATTGAGGTGGAACAGCTTTGTCTGTACCAGCCCTGTATTCCACTGAATGACTACTTCCATCTTGGCTGAAATTATTTGGTGAGCTGAGTTTAGACAAGGAGGACCATTTTCTTACAGGTCTTGCATCTTTCATGTCAAGAGAATTGTCCAGGGCTCCCTGATTTCTGCCTCCTCCTGACCGTACAAAGCTTGTACTCCATTTTGAGCCGTCAGACTTGAAAGCTTCCCTGTGTTTGGAAAGTGAAGAGCTGGCACTAGACAGCATCACATGGGCAGTGGGAATAGAAACCAGTGATCGGCTGGGCTTAAATGATGATGTACCACTTGAAGTTGAATGATCTGTGAAGAGAAATTTATCACATAAATAAAGGCAACACAGAGGTCATTAATATTAGTTCAGATAGGACAAAATATCAAATTCAAGGTGCAATGTAAAAATAGAAGCAAAGCGGTTTCTTGACAAAATAGGGCCTTCTAGATCATTCTAAACCATGAGAATGGAAACTAATTAAAGTGGAAGATTTTCAAGTTTATTTTGCTCAGGTGTCATAATTACGAAAAGAAAAGTGCACTAAGCATTGGCAACAGCAGCTTCAGATAGAATTCTTAGCCTGTGAGCTCGAGAAACCATTCCCAGCTTTAAGGTGGCATGATGGACTTCTCCCCAACCCACACATACTAAGGAGCTTCTATACAACAAACAGCAGACATGGTTCAGGAGCCCCAACTCTTCCATCATCCCCCTTCTCATTTTTGAAGACAAAACAATTCAATAAATGCACTTTGTAAAATGGCAATGCTGTAGATAGACAAGCCAGTTTAATAATGGCCACTTGGATAGAGTTATTCATCCATTCTGGATTCTCACCAGTTTCCAAGTTCCTGTGCTGTGTTTGGCTGGCAAAGAGTTAATTTCCTCCACAGTACCTGCGATGGGGCTATGTTTTGGATCTGTTCCGGAGACTGTGTTAGTGGTTTAGGGATATTTTAGTGCCTGCTAAGCAGTCCTTACACACACTCAAGGCCTTTTCTGCTTCCCACCTCACCAGTGAGGAGGCTGGTGGTACACGAGGAGCTGGGAGGGGACACAGCTGCCAGAGCTGACCCCAATGGACCGAATGAATATTCTGTATCCTACAGCTCCATGCTCAGCAATAAAACTAGGAAGAAGGCTGGTTTGGGATGCTGCTGCGCAGGCAACAGTCAGCTGGTGGTGACCAACTGTTTACATTTGCAACCTTTCTTGGTTCTTATTTCTGTTACTTTTCCTACAATATTTTTCTTCTTTTCAATTATTAAACTGCTTTTATCTCAACCCATGAGTTTTTTCACTTTTACACTTGCAATTCTCTCCCCTGTCCCACTAGGGGTGGAGGCAGGAGGAGTGAGCAAGTGGCTGTGTATCTACAGACCCAAATACAACACCACAGAGACACTGTGTCTACCAATTTATAAAATCTCTCTTGACATGCCAAGTCAAGATATCAATAACAGAAATCAGAAAGGTGGTATTCAGGAGGGAACAGTAGAGCAAGGATGAGAGAGGTAAAGGAGAATTTCCTGGGAACTGGCTGAGAGCTCTCACACACCCAGAAACATGTGCTCAGCATGTCACAGGCTGTGGGCTACCAGAAAGAAATATTTAATTCCCTCATTAGAGGATCAGTTCCCACCAAGTCAGGTTCATGACAGATAGAATGAAATCACTCTAATTACAAGATTCTTCTGCTGTCCCTTATACCAAAATACAAAACAGATATATTCTTCTTATTTCTTTTATCCTCACCTAGAGAGTACCTCTTTCTCTGAGATTTGTCAGCTGCTACATGAATTCATACTGGGATAACTTAAGAGTAAAAAAAAAAAAAATTGCTCTACAAGTGGCATAACCAGTCTGATGGCTACACTAGGTTACTGTGTTTTGGTGAAGCCAGAACACATGATTTATTAATAAAGCACACACTGAAAGCATATACTTGAATCAATATACCACATCACAGACAGGAAAAGGAAGAGAGCTTGCAACAGTGCAACAACTTCCAAAAACGGTAGCACTTGTTTTTCCACGTATCCAAATAAAAATATCTCTACCTGCAACTTGAATATTCCTCCGTATTTGGGATCAGACTTCCTCACTTCTTGCATTTGCAGCCCAACACAAAATAATATAGTTTTACTGTCACACTCTTCATGAGAAAAATGCATTATGGCCCACCAAAGAATAAACAGTTCCCTGTTTATTACATAGTTAATGCCAGGACTCCTAGAAAGGCAGGAAATCTTGCTGATGCCTTCCTGCCTCCCAAAGAGTCCCTGCCCTAGCACATACCTTCCTGTTTCAGTGCATCAGCTCATGCCACACAGTTTCTTGCCTCTACACAGCCACCTACTTTCAGAGTAGTTCCAGAACACTGCTCTCTGTAAGATTTGGCAAAACTGTCAGAGATGGTTGAAGTGAACCAACAGTTTAAGACCTATTCATAGGGCACTGATGGTGGCCAGAGAACACACACAGGGGTTGTCCTGTGCAGGGCCAGGAATGGGACTTCGATGATCTTTGTAGGTCTCTCCCAATTCAGGATATTCTCTGATTCTGTGACAAAGTTAAACAGAAAGAGGAATACTACCAGCTTGTTACCTGATTAATCATGCTGCTAATTGACGTGGGGGTAACATTTTTTGCATGCAAGATGAAAGATCCTCCTTCCTCTCTGCAGTTCTTCCTTAAAAATCCTATACTGCAGATAGAAACATTTTTATTGGCTGGTCTGTCTTGATATTGCTCAAGAGGTGGGACATCTTAAAGAGGAAAACAGAAGGCCACACAACCCCTTTCAAGCAGAAGGAATCAGTCTTCTTACCAAACACATCAGTGCCCACAGGTATTGCAACACTGGAGATGGTGACAGCAAACACTACTCACGTCCAAATTGTGATAATGCACACAACATGTAACCTTTCTGCCTGTGCCAGGTACAGGATCAGCTTCTTTCAGCTTTGTATCCTGTCTTCTGTCATGGCACATCAGACTTGCATCAAAAGCCACTACAAACTGGGTACATCTGGCTATGCTGCGTAGCAGGGGCTGCCTCCAGCCCTGCCCTGCAATGGTAATAAAGATACACAGCCACCTGTCTGGGGATGTCAAAGCAGTGACTAGAGAGCAAAAGAGATGACCTGGTGGAGCTGGACTCTCAAACATATATATCATGAGATGGAAAGGGCAGGTTGGAGTTCTGCTTTTGGAGATGCAGCAGAAGCTCAGGAAGAGACTCTCATGGAAAGTAGGGATGGAAATGCACAGAATAAAGAAATGTGTCTTCCTCTTGTACAGGTAACTCCTTAGCTTGAGGCTGCTGCTTTCGTAACATTCAAGAAAACTAACCTTTGTACTGAGCCTTACCTAGAAGCTGAATGTGACACAGCACAAAGTCAGTCCAGCAAAGGCAGCAGTCCCAGGCCTTTTTATATCCGAAGGAAACAAGAGTATATTAGGATTCAAAAAGAACTGACCTATGTTTTAGGCTATGCAGCTTTTTAGGAGTAGAAATGTTACATTTGCAAAAGAAAGGTAAAAGAAATCCTGTATACATGTATTTGTAAAACTTAAAACAGTAGAAAATATATAGTAGTATTTAATATATTATTTTCCATCTAAAATGCTGAATTAATGTTACCCATACTTGGTCTTCAAACTAAAATTAATACCAATAATAATTAGAAATACATTATCTCCTTCATTTATTTGATTACAGACTTAATATGTGGTAGATTTTTATTTTTCCTTCTTCTAAATTTAATTAAAAATAATTAATTTGGATTAAAGATTTAAACTTCCTCACTTCCAATTCTAAACTCTTCAAGCAGATTTGAACTTGGAATACCACTTATATCCAAGTACAGCTGATGGATGTCTCCAATAATTTGTCTCAAAGAGAAACACAGTAATTTTGGCTTCAAGTTATCCTAATTAGTTCTTCCCATTAATGCTCACTGAAACATACGAGAAAATTCACACTTTTTCTTAGAGCATATTGCTCAAGTCTGCCTTGCCTGCAGGCTCAGCTGGAAAGAAAACCAGTCTGCCTTTGGAAACATCTCACAACACAAAAAGCAGGAAATTCTGTAGATTTCATTGAAAACAGGAGAGAATACAGAAAGCATCATGACACTTAAGAGACATTACTTCTTCTGGAGACACAGGAATAAGCTCCATCTGGCCAAATCCTGCCAAAGACTACTTTGTCCAAGCAGCAGGTTTTTCCCTTCCATACAGGCAGGGGTAAGCAAATGCCAGTTCAGAACCGAAAGCGCTCTCTCCTTGGGATTACTTGGGGTTTGCTTCACTGATCTGGTATTTATTTGAAGATTACAAACACTCTCAAACATGGCTTGTGTGTCTCCAGAGTCTTTCAAAGCTTAAAACTGCTCTCTTTAATGAAAGTCGAAAGGGACAGGAGGATAAAAATGTAGCTAGATGCTACTGGTTTTCCTTTCAGCAGAATTAAGATTATATGACATTTTTTTTCTTTTCAATTATCCTAATAACTTTTTTTGGGGCCCACCACAAAACTCCCTGGAGCACTCTTCTAATAAGCATGATATTTTAATACCTGATCCAGTACTTCCAAAGCCACAGAAACAAGAGACTTGAAAGCATGCTATTTTAAAAACACATTACGAGATTTCTACCATATAATAGCAGCAGATGGAATAAAAAAATGAAGAACATTTCAGATGGCTTTCTTACCATCTTCTGTTACATTTCTGAAATATTTAATTACTGCTTATCTGGCATAGAAAATAATGTAACAGAATCAATTTTGGTCTTAATAAAAAACTAATCACAAAGAGAAAGCACAGCAGGCAGAAGAGGCAGAAGAAAGAAACTTCAATATAAAGTTAATGAATACCTCCTACTCATTTGCATTTTCCTGTGCAGTGCCTTTTAAATTAATAAAAGAAAAACCTCTGAAGTAATTTCTCAGGCCAGACACATCACCCTCATGCAGCTACTAAAATCCTTATCTGTCACCCAACAGTCAGTCAAAACACACGAGTCAGAAAAGGTTCACTGTAACCCTAAACAACTTCTTAAGCTGCAAAATTAAACCAGTGCAATGAGAACTCCCATATAAGATACACCTCTGCATGGGACAAATTCTTCACTGTTTCAGATAAGATATTATCAAACAATAGCAGAGTAATCAGCTAATATAGTTATTCAATATTAATCAAAATCAAAATGCACTTGATACACATTTACGGGATGCACGTGTAGCTAATGCCACTGAAAAGGGTGAACCTTCCTTGTGTGAAGGACTTAGAAATTTGATATTTTATCCAGGGTATAATTAGAATGCCCTGATCAAAAAAAAAAAAAAAAAAAAAAAAAAAAAAAAAAAAACAACCAACAAACAGTTGACCTTCTCTTCTTGTCTTCCTTTCCTGCCCACCCACCCCCCCCCCCCAAACACTGACATAGTTTACCCCAATCCAGGAAAAAACTGAACTATTCTTATTAACTGAGCAGAAGATAAACAGGGCAAGTCAAGCCTCCATTATACAAATTGAAGGTCTTGAATCTGGCTGTGGAAAAGAAATGAATCTTTGCAGAACAAAAGCTCTGACATTCACTATGGGATGCCAGTTCCTCTGAACTGTTCTGTAGCTTTTCACTGCATGGACCCCAGCAATAAGCCACAAACAATTCTAGCATCCAGCATAGGAAGCAGCCACAAGTCTTCCATCTACCATGCAAGCATGTGGGTGCTTCCCATAAATCTCCAAAACAGCTGTTTTCAACAACAGAAGTGTCTAACTCTCCTGGGAATTGGTTGAAAGACAAAGACAATGGGATGATGCTCCATGACAGCAGTATCGACACTGCATGTGTGTTTCTCCCTGCCTACCTACTTACAAACTGGACACGCCTTAATGCAGCAGAGATAATCAGATGAGCCAAATGAACATTTCAAAGTGGCCAGGCAGGAGGTCAGTTCCAGTGAAAAGTCATAAGCAGACTGGAAGCAAAAGCATGCCTTTCCAGGGTGCAGCAACACTCACAGGAATGGTTTGGGCTTGGTTGGTTTGTTGGGGTTTTTTTGGGTTTTTTTTTTTGTTTTTTTTTTTGTACTGTCTAGAATTCTTCATCGTTCTTTCTACAAGCCTTTTTCATATTCAATTTTACTATGTCAAAATATGAGGTGAATGAAGGAAGGAATCTCTGGCAAATAGCTCTCTTCCAAAGAATAAATAAGAACATGCATCACAGAAAGCTGTGGCAGAAAAGGAAGCACTGCAGACAAAGTAGGGAATTGTTCATACATTTAACAAGTTTTGTATGAGAAAGAATTCCTAAACATTATTTGTTTATAAAGTTCTGTGTTTGAACAGCAAGGAACTAATATAAAAGAATAGCTAACAAAAAACTTACTAGAGGCAAAATGTAATACTAACTAAAGCTAATTTAAAATAATATTAAATGCTAAAATACCTACTGCCAGTAAACCAAGATAGTTGTGTCACATCTATGCCTTCAAAGCAGAAACAGTCATGTGGTGTTTAAAAGCAAGTCCAATTAATGTCAATTGGAAAAAAGAAGGAAGTTCACTGCCTTCCACCATCACCATCACTGTACTGCCAGTATCAATCAGAATTCTTTTACATAAGATGTGGGTTGCAAACTCCAAGTCAGTTCTACTTTGTTTCACATTAATTGTATGGGATTTTCTGTAATCTACTGCATTGTATACCAAAGGAATGAAAGTTGTACCTAAAACTTCCTAGTTTTAAAAGGTGAAGGAATTTAAAAGCTATATAATTCACAAAGAATTTAAACAGTACAGCGCTGAATAATACGAATGTGAACTTAAGAATGTGTACTTAAGTTGAGATGGGATTTTCAAAAATGGAAGCAATTTTGTTGCTTTTAGGATTTCGTTTCAGATGAAATACTGGCAAAGCTACTACCCCAAAGCAATGTTATTGTAGAATGAAGAAGGAATAAAGGGCAGGACAGCCTCACAGACCTCCTACAATGTACAGATATCAAAAAACACTACAAGACAAGTTTAAAGGATTTTTAGTAAGTAGAGCAGAAAGCCATGCTGGAAAAAGTAAAAGCTGCACTGGTACTGCCTGTAAGTACCAGGATGTCATCCACACTTATGCAAGGAAAGAAATGCAGAGGTAACATTGAGTTCTAGCAAATGACAAACAGCTTCTCAGACATCCTTACAAAGGGAATGCTATGAACATAGCATTGAACAGAAACTTGCCTAACATATTCCATTTAATTTATTAAAATCTGGCCATTTGGTATCCATCTTCCTTATCCTCCTCCTCTACAGTTAATGAATTTACTTTTCCCCATTTGTGATTTTTCATTCTTTTCCATGCCCTTCAGGCAAACACACCTTCTCCCTTGTTTGACAGAAGTGATAGGGTAGCAACAATCATACTCAGGGTAAGTAATGAGGACAACACTCTGAATTTGCAAATAATTTTAAAAAAAGGGGGAGTGAGAAACAAGTATGTTCTGAAATTTATTAAAGCTTAACACAGAAACTGTCCCTGAACAAGAGAAAATTAGGCCTCCTCACTGAGAAATGAAAAATATTTACTCAAAGAAAATAACTTGCATTTCCCTATTTTCGCATTATTCACATCCTGTTTTCAGCTTACCATGTAAAAGGTTGCCTTGCTTCATATAGATTTATCTGAAAACAGAGGTACTGACAAAGAATGTGCCTTAGAGGAGCTACTACTTCGTATTAAGTTGTAGTATTTCTGGTACTGAAACACTCTTTCACAAATCAGCTCTTTGATCAAGTCTCATTAGGGCACAGCCAACACTCACCAGCTTTAATTTATTTAAAGAGTGTTGTCCCATGCTTGAGAGGTCATCCCTGTACCTTAACATCGGGTTTCCATCATACCTTCCAAGACAGCAGACCTGGAAAAAACCTCATTAGCAAAGTTCTTAAGAGTCTATCAGCAAGAACACACAACTAACACAGTGGGCCACACCTTCTTATCATCTCACCTTAGCACTACAAATCAATCTCTGCATTCTGCATCCCATTTCAAGTGCCAAAGTTCTTAATTCCATCACTTAATTTAGATTAAGAGGCAATCTGAGCATCTTCCCAAAGAATTGCACAGGGGTGATCAAACCAAAACCAGTACCAAAATGAAGCACACAGAGATCATACATTTGCTTTTTTGATCCTACATGATCGGTTAAAAAAAACATTACATGAGAGACAAGCTCTGTAGAAAGTGCTAGTTTTCTCCTGTGTCAAAGTGTCAAGCTCTGTAGAAAGTGCTAGTTTTCTCCTAAGTCTCAAATCTGACTGCCACTGCAGTCAGATTTGAAGTCAAAGTTCTGAGTACTAACTGACGTTAAAATACATTTGGTAGAATGACCTGTCATCCAAAACACTCCTGATTAAAAGTTAATACACATTCCCCTGACTTATATAGCTGTTTTCAGTTTGTATTTTTTTGTGCAAGAAAATACTGAGTAAAATGATCCACATTCTGCTTTAAAATAAACTTCTTTAAACTAGCTGTTTGGCAGTCCAATTATAAGACTCAGATAATAAAATTTTATGTGTGTTTAAACAAAAGCTTCCAACAACAGTTTGTGTTTTGCAAAAGTTTACTTCAGGGAGACTGTACCAAGACATTGCAGCAGTTTTTCTTAGGGGAAAACAAATACAAACTCCACAAACAAACAGAAAAAAAGCAAGTGCATGTGAGTGGTATAGTAAACCTGAGGTCTTAACACTCATTAGGCATATATGCAGAGAGCAAAAAGAAAACCCTTAAGTCCCCAACATACCAGATATACACCAAGTATATCTGTCCTACCCAAGGGATCTAGCATAACTGATATTTCAGGAGACAAAAAAAAAAAAAGGATCTGCCTATTAATATTTCTGCGAAGTGCCAATTTACCCAGCAATATCTAGGCTAGTAATACTCAGAGGGGGAATCCACAACTCCAAAAGAGAAGCGTCTTTGAAAAATATTTAGTAACTTCTACTCTTGACCCAGATCTGGGTCAGCTTAGCTCACTCACATGAAACCCAGATTCAGAAGATGATATAACAGGGGACTATAAAGGAACGCAGCAGTGTATAGAGGTGAGATGCTGCCACTCCAAAATGAAGTCAGGCATTGGTCCTGTGCAACAAGGACAGCTCTGATGAACAGGTACACATTCCAAAAAACAGCAGGGAAAATATGTTTTACAGAAAAATATTATTCAGCAGAGAAAAATAAATTACAGCATAGTCAACTACTGCAAGATTCTATTCTTGTTTTCCCTGTTCTACTCAATTATTCCAGATGCCAGTGTTAGAGAAATCTGAAAGTACATATTTATTAAAAGAACAAGTGACAAATACAATACCATGGGCTATTTAACTGAAGCAGAAAATATTTCACTGATTTTATCTGAGCAAATAGTCTAAAGCAAATAGCAGGTAAGCCCAAGAACAAATTTTTACTCCATATCAGTCACTGAAAACAAATTATTTATGACTGTTACTGGTCCAAGCTTGCAATGGCCATCTGCTAAATTAATCTGTAAAGAGAAAGGCTAACCTAACTTATATATAAAATCTCTTTAGATGAGAAAACTGAGCATGTTAAGATAGAAATATGCCTTAAAAGAATGAACTTGTTTTACCAGAATACAATAAACCTTTTGATTTATGCACTTTGCCTCTTCAACCAAGGATATCACAAACCCACAGCCAAATATAATAGCGATTCGTAGAAATACAACAGAATAAAGGAGGCTCTGAACAACCATTTTCATGAAGTTAAACTTTGCCAGCAGTAAGTGACACACACACAAGGAAATAAAATAACCACGTCCTCATTGCATTCTCTTGATGTGCCTCTCTCTACACTCAACTTCAGCCTTGGTGCTATTTTGCTGCCATACATGTAGAGCACCTGATAGTTGTGCTACAGGATGTTCACAGGCCACTGTGTGAGTACATGTGAGTTACATGCAGCTGGACACCACAAAATAGAAAAAAAATATTATGCATGCAATGTGGATGCTCTGTGCAAAAGAGCACAAACCAAGCGAAAGAATTTTGTATCCCACAGCATCTATCTTCTCCAGCCATCTAAGAGCTATTTTTAAGGAACAGTTATATAACTAAGTAGAACAATTTTTAGATTAATGGGTTCTATTTTCACCCCTCGCCCCCCAGATAAGAGGATAGAGCAATATTCCAGAACAGCAGTCACATAAACAGGCAACTTGATTTTGTTGAAATAGAAGTATGAGTGAAAACCTATACTGCCACAGGGAGTTCCTTTTGTGGTTAGTTGTCTCATTTTTTAGAAGTCCAGATCTTAACTTGCATTTGCCCTTTTATGAAGGCCATCTACAGCTTCCAATTCCATTTTCCAACAACAAGCACTTAACAGTGAAGACATGAAGAAATCAAATATCCCCCTAGGACCTTCTTTAAAAGTAATGGCTAAAGGGGAAAAAATACTGTGGAAGCCACAATGTATCTGTTCTCCTTCCTTTCAGTATCTGTAAGATAGCCATGCCACAAACACCATCTACTTCAACAGCCACCAAATACCCCCTCTTGCTGGCTTTATTTTTTCATCCTCAGCTAGGGATGACTCTAAAAAATTAGAGTAACTTAGCCCATCAGAAAAGAAATCCACCCCTGCCCTCCAGAGTGGCATAATTCTAAGTATTTTTGTTCTCTGTAAGAGAGCACCCAGTACCAGGTACATACCTACCCTTTCCTGTGTCAAGAGAGAAGCAAGTTGTGCTTTCTCGGTCTCCACAGGCAACTTATTTGTATTATGCTAACTCTCTGTAACTTACCTCTGATGCTGTCTCCTACAACACCACTGCCAGATTAGCTAGGCTGATACCTTCCAGCAGCAAAACTACCCCAGCTAAGACATGAAGGGCAAAGGATGTGCACATGAAAACAAACACAGGAGTTAAGAGATGCCCTCTAACACAAGGGACCAGAGCAAAACCTGAGGGCTCCCAGAGAGCACTGTCATTCCAGAGAGTTAAAACTCTGTGGCTGACCAAGGTATGTATGAATACCTCACATTTTCTTTATAACTACAGGTAGAAACAGAGCCTTCAATTCAATTTCAAGTAACTTTAGAAGGTTAAATCTCACTTTCAAGGAAACTGGAGTTTCTGGCTATGCTCTTGAGATAGTTATCCACTAATGGCAGTTTAATCCCTGTCTCTACAAAGACTGTCTTTATATTGAAATAATTAAAAATTAATTAAATATTAAAATATTTAGATTTAACTGGTACCTGTTCTGCTCACCACAGAGCAGTGGATCTCTTGGTTCACACCCCACCAGGAATAGCTCTAACAGGACCAGCACCCTTCAGTTTTATGCCAGGCCACGCAACTGGGGAAGAGAGAGTACAGCTTCATTTTTTCCCCCAATCTCACACTTCAGCTTCATTTCCTCCACTGATCTCACTCAGCTAAGCCTTGCACAAAGTCATCCTCCTAGCTTACCTCCATATTGTCCCTTTGGGAGCCCCAGCCTGAACCCATAATCATAGAAGAGAATCATTTAGATTAGAAAAGACCTTCAAGATTGTTGGACTCTTGCTGCTTGCCCTGGACTCTGACACAAGATCATTGAGTCCAACCATTAACCTAGCACTACCAGGTCCCACACTAAAACCATGGCCTCAAGCACCATACCTACACAGTATCTTTTGAAAACCTCCAGGGATGGTGACTCAACCACCTCCCTGGGCAGCCTGTTCCAATATCTGACAGCCCTTTAATTGGTAACTCTTCCAAGTATCACAGACTCCTGCACAATTAGAACACAGCAATGTACATTACTCAGATGGAAACAGAAATCCTTTCACAGGCAGAAGCAGGTGCTGTGAGCAGCCACAGCAGCGAGGCTGCCATGGGTCCAGTGAGGCAGTAGGGGATCCTGCTTGCTGGCTTTCCCTGCTCCATAGCAGGACTGTCCCTGTCTGACTCCTTCCTCCTGCTGCAGACCAAGGTCAGCCCAGGTCGCCAAGCACAGGCAGCCTGCCTTGCTGCAGCACTGCCACTGCTGCACACCTCTTGGAAGCACTTCATGGGCCACAAGCAATTCACTTAATACACTTTGGGAATGTCTAGATCAAGCAGTAATCCCTCCCAAGGGCCAGAAATCATCCCCAGCAACCCCAAAAATTCAATGGTTAGCCTCAAGAAAAACTTAACTCACTGGACAAGTCTCTCTCCTTCAGATGCTGATCCCCAAATGGTAAAAGAGATAGTAAGATGTTAACAGTAGCTAATATTCAACTGAAGTAGGTCTGTTGCAGACCTAGGGAAAACCACAATATTTAAGTAAGATATTGGGGAAAAAAAAAAAAAAAGGAAAGAAAACAAATGTTACTAAAGCCCTGTACAGTAAATACAGAAAGAAGTGAAATACAACATTGCAGAAGTAGCTTTAGCACTCTATTTTCCAACATTTATATTCCTAGCTTTGCTACTCTACCCTTCACTTAAAGTTTCTTAGACACGTCAGGGCTTTGATAACAAATTAACAGCCTACTCCACATGTAGGTCACCATCTGGAACCCAGCTCAGGTCACAGAGGATTAACTTTAAATTGGATTTTAGCACAGCTCTATATCCTGCAGAAGAAGTCACTTTTTATATGTCAAAAATTAAGCATCATTATCTATATTTTCCAAATGAAGAACAGGAGAAACTCTGACAACAACTAGACTGATGTCACTTAGCAAACTTTACCTGCTTCCTCCCACTGCTCTTTACACTGAGCAGTCCTGACTAATTTCATAAATTCAAGCAAAACAAAGTAGTAATAAACTTAGGGGAAAGGAGTGCAAGACCCACCTGGAATTCTCATAATTTTCCTATAGCAAGATGCCTATTACTAACAGAAACATTTCTGAAAGCAACAGTGGCAACAAGAAGGTATGGAAGAGTTTCTGGATTCCATCCCACAAAACTGATTACAATATAATGAACAGAGGTGGAAAACCCTTTGCTTTTGTGCACCATCTGGCATTCACTGTTTTGACTCCAGCCTTTAACATTCTATTTTTCAGGCACACCTGTGGAGCCATGGTACTGTCTACTAGTTCTGTACTGCCCATAAACAACTCTTCTTCCAGGACCTCCAATCTTCACACACCCTGAGGACTTAATTTCAGGTGTTTTTTGGAGGACAGTTGATAGCTTGAGCAAACATGAATGTTACACAGGTGAAATTAGGAGTGTTAATTCTGAGGGTGTATTTAGAACCAGATCTCACACTCTTTGGAGGATTTCTGTACTGTGAAAAAAAAGCCTACACTCCAGAAGGGAACTATTCCTTTTATGTCCATCAACAAAGAAGCCATGAAGGATAACTGTAAAAGCTGGAGGGAAAAAACCCCTCAAACTTCTTAATTCTTAAGAGTGTGTTTTCACTGCAAGTAGTCTGTCTGTAACATAAAGACAGTTCTATACTATTAAAATGAACCTGTATGTCACATTTTTTAGAAATATCCTGAAAATTAAAGGTCATTTGTGCCCTTTGACAAGACTGGCAGAAAGATCCGATTTTAACTATAATCAATGCTTAAATAAACTGATACTGAATCAGGAGAGAATAATGACCAGTACAGGTTTTTATCACAGCTTTTCCTAATGAAGATATTTAGCTTTGTAAATAATTTCTAAAATAAATTTAGAAAAAATAACCAGCAGTTTAGAGCTTACCCATTCTTTCACTTGCAATCTATTTCTAAAGTTATTTTTCCTCCCACTTCCTATGCCAAAAGACTTTAGTGCCCTGACATTACAATGACTTGGAAAATTTTAAGATTAGCACACTAATTAAATGAAAGCAATAAATCCAACTAAATCATAAACGCAAGAAAATGTAAGTAATTAATTATGAAAAATGCTTCAACAGAATGTTTCCCATCCTGAAAGACCAGAAGTTCCTTTGCCAAATTGTATATATGTCAGGCACCATTTGGTCCACTGAATTCATCCTCCCTGGAATGAAACACACTCTCTACAAATTATATCAGCAGTCTCAGATTAAAAGACTTGATCTACTGCAGATAACAGAACTCTAACCCAACCACAACTTGCATATTTGAGGTGATTTCTTTAGTCATTTAAGATAAAAAATGCTGAAGCATTCAAAACAAAAAGACGACACTACACAGACACACAAAAAAAGTCCTTCCTTGGTGCAGTCTGGGATTTGATCACCATAATTGTAGAAATCAATCTGGCATCTCAATTCTCAACAGCAAGGTCTACCTAGCACGTGAATGGGACTCTGGTTCATTGCCAACACGCCCTCCCTGAATACCCATGGAATCTCCAGCACTACTGAACATAGCCCATCATGCTTACACACAGAATATCACAATATAAAAACTGCAGCTATTTTAAATGCTACTACCTGTATTGCAACCCAGTTTTAGACTTTTTATTTAAAAAAGAAGAGTGGTTCACTGTTTACAGACAACTAACAAGCTTGAACACAAACAATCTGAATCACATTGTCCTTCAAAGGGTTTTGTGATCACTTCTCTCTGCTCCCCAGGAATACTGGAAGACAGTTTTTATGTCCTTTTTGTTTTCTGTGCACAATTAAAAGTATAGAGCAAGAGGTAGGAGAGCAGAAAATGTTTCAGTTGCTGCCTTTGATTATGGAAAGAATTTAGTGTTTACCAATTTATTTCCAGTTGTTGGCTCATACATTTGGATATTTATAGTACTTATCACTATGGCATCCAAGCACATTGGCAGTGCTCTGATCCCCACAAAGAAAACAAAACAAACTGTTTCTACTCTGCTCTCCAGCCTATTAAGAAACACCTCAGTTAAGGTATTGCTAGCACAGCACGTTCCACAAATTAGAAACAGAACTTTTTTCAGAAGGTAGACTCAATTTCAGATTTTATTTTTTAATTGGAATAAGCAAGGACCAAAGTCTATCATAAAAGTTGTAGTGGTAGACTTGAGACTTGATCTCTGGCTCTGAAATAAGGTCAGTTCCATAACCACTAGCTAAGAAAGTCTGAATTGCATACTTACAGAAAGCATTTAAACTAAAAAAAGCATTAAAAATTAAATCTGTCCAATTATGTTAACAACTGAAGTCATCTTCCACTCCAGAGAAATGCAAGACAGTAACTTCGCACAATGCGGTATCCACAGTGTTCTTCAGGGTTACCCAATAGCACCAGTAAATCCCTAACACAGCAAACTGTAATGGCATCCAGCCCACGTCTAGCTACCAGGATGAAATCCGAAACTCTGCAAAGGGTAGCAATTTTAGCAACTACACACAGATCTTCACATCCCCGCTCAAGTGGTGTAAGGTTATTGATGCACTTCAGCTTCAGAAAAGAGGTCAACACAAATGATTTTTGATAATCAAAACTACAGTGCTTCACCTTGCACAGAGTATTTTTATAATCACACACTGCTTAATTACCTTTTGCATCTTGGACTAACACTTATAGCCAAATTAGACATGATTAAAATATTGAAACAGTGAAGCAGCAGAAATAATTGTATCAATAACAATTATAAACACTGAATGCAGGAGCTTCTTCAGAGAACTTCCAAATATCTTTATTGACCCTGTCTTTTTGGTAATGCACTTTATTTTTAGATTTTAATTTTTATCTTTAGTTATTACAGGCCAAAAACATCAATGATGTTGGAAAACAAGCATGGTAACCGTTGTGTGTGTGTATATATATATGCAAACAAACTCTCGTCTAAAGCATATTAACAAATCTGTTTATATAAGCACACATAATAAAATAAACTGATTTAACCAGCCTTACAAATCAGTCAGCTTCAGAAGATAACAAAACAAGAGGATCCATGCTTCTTCAAGTCTGGTATGAGACTTCTGAAACACAGAACCTCACCAAGCATATCCTGCTCCGTCAAGTCCCACATTTACTTCTCAACAGCTGGAATAACACCCAGCCATGTGAGCATCAGCCTAATTAATGTTCTTTAACTTTTAAAGTAAATTAAGGGTATACTACTCTTATGAGAGTACAGTTCTCCCAGAACCATATAAACACGAACTTTTGGCCATAAGTCACATGTTTTACTAATTCTACTAGACTATGCTACCTGCCAGAACTAACTAAAGTGAACCCTCATATATAGTCATAATATTTCCACCTACTTTTGAATTCCCATTTCATTCCAAAACTTCAGAAGTATATAATTAGGAGAATCAGAATTTTTCACAAAAATTTCCTTCCAAAATAATCCATTACAATTTCCATTAACGATTAAAAAAATGTTAATTTCCATTTAAAAATTAAATTCCATTCATGGGTAAACACAAAACCTTCAGTTTTTGTTATTCACTTATCATGTCTATGTATAGACCACATCTTGGAATCCCACAAACGTTTGGTTACATCACTTATTGACATCATTCTTAACATTTAGAAAACCAATGCAACTATCCCAGAACTCATTTTGCAAAGGAAAACAAGGAAAGCATCAGCCGGAATGGAAGGAAGAAAGTACTACTGAACCATCTCAAAGATATTCTAAAAGCTGAAATACTACCAGTATAAATCATGGACTGCTCCTTCTTTAATTTACATAACATACTGTTCTTTTTAAATGAAGACCCAAGTGTTACAAGAATTGAGCCATTTGGAACAGCAGAAATTATAGATTTTAAAACAGGAATTTAAAATAGTATTTTCCTTTTTTTTTTTTCCTTTAGGACTGACACTGAAAAAATAGAAAAGCAACAAACTAGAGCAGTTGGGTTCATAAAACTAACCCATATGGGCCTCCTGTACTGAAGTCCCCTGTCATAGTCTCCTCAGTGTCAACTAATAAGGTCATCTGAATACCTGATCAAGGTGAGAAAGATTTAATGTAAAGGCCTGAATGTGGAAAACATATCTATTCTGTGGGCTGCTTGAAGTCAGATTTGTTTTCCCCCTCTTCTTCCTGAACTCCACTAGGAGAGAGGAGATGGAGTAAAGAGACCTGCAAAAGAATACCAAACCAGGGACCTCCTCAGACAAAATTTCCAGTTTTACAGAAGCCATGAATCACTTCATTCAGAACCTTTCAGAAGCTGTACTAGACAACAGATATCCAAGCAAACACCACAAAAAAAAAAAAAAAAAAAAAAAAAAAAAAAAAAAAAAAAAAAAAAAAAAGAGTGCTGTTTTCACAGAATCAGAGAATGTCTTGGGCTGAAAGGGCCTCGAAGATGATCTTGTTCCAACCACTCTGAAGTGTGTTTTCTTCACATGGGATTTTGTTTTTATCATGAGCATTTTTCTTCCTAATCTAAATAGGGCATAATAGTAAAAACCAAAAATTCTGCACTTCTTATTTGAATTTGTGTTAGTCTCTAAAATTTTTTCAACTAGACTTCTTTTGTATATGAAGATTTCTCTAACACACGAGGAGAACCACAACCCCAATATGGATGCCCTAGTAAATCCAATTCCCTTTCTGTGCACCCTGAACATTTTTTTAGTTCAATTTTCTAGCTGAGCTAATTAGAATTAAAACCTTGCCATCATTTTCAACAGCAAAGTATGACTGCATGCAGATGGCTGATGCAATGAGAAAGAAAGAAAAATACTTTTAACCATATCACCTCTCTAAAGAAATGCTTACTGCAGAAACACCTTTCACTCAGTTAAAAAGTGTCTGTTCCTTAGAATTTTTATGTAAAATAAAACAATAAACTATAATCCTGTCCTGAATCTCTAGGTACTCCTACAGAATAAAACTTAAAAACAGGAAAACTGAAAACCTCCAGCCACTTTGTACAATAAATGCCATTGTTTAAATCAACCAAGAAAGTTCTGTTTTTAAAAATACAAAGTATTTTTAGCCTTTGACAGGGATAGACTAATCCCTGATGGAAAAGGATGTGCCACTAAGAGTTTATGATAGTTACACAACTTAAGAAAAATCCACATAATACAGTCTTCTGATTCACAAACCAACATCAAGATTAAAATCATCCAGTATGCTTAAGAACAGCAGCCCAAACACAGGGACATATTCAATGCAAGATGTATCAAAAATATATACATATATTTAAACTCTTATTTATAGTCTTTAGACTTGCTAAAAACAACAGGAGCTAATACAAACTGGTAAACAGTTTTGGCCAGAAAAAAAAAATAAAAGAGTAACAACCCACTCTCATAAATCCCGCCCATCTCAAAAAATACATAAATGTCAGATGGTTAAATTAGTTAAATTTATTTGACACACTATTCTTGATAGTAGCAGACAAAATAAGGGCCAACAACAGAAAAATCATAGCTTGGTAGGTTCAGGCTCGACATCAGGGAAAAGCTCTTCACAAGGACATCCTATAGCACAGGGACAAGGTTATTCAAATATTTTGAAGTACCTGGGAAGGTTTTCAAGAATCAGAAAGAAAGTCAGGGCTGACCTGGTCTGTTTTGGTGATGATCCTGCTCTGAGCATAGAGCTGGAAATAGAAGCCTCCTGCAGTCTTTGCCAAACCACTTTTCTACAATTCAGTATCATGAAAATATCCCGTGCAAGTTCTTTCTCAAGGAGGCTAAAATCATTATTAATTTTGCATTAAAAATATCTGAACTAAACTATCTGCTTCCTATTTTTACATGAGGTAGGCAGTGGCATTCAAATTATCAAATACCAGTTGAGTTGCAAGGAGCCAACCTACAACCAGGTAGAATTTGACACTGGCATTCAGGACCAGGTGTGTCACTTATTTAAGAGATGACTGCCATGTAACACCTGCATTAACTGGCAAGATGAAAGAAAATTTTTTTCCACTACCATCCATTTTTCAGGGTCATACTATCAAATGCAGTATGTTGTGACCTCAAAATGGGAAAACACCATTTCTTATGGTACACTAAGCTCATGGGGAAAAAACCGAGCAACCTCTGCAATCCATTCAATTTGTTAGGAACATCCTTATGAACTTTCTATTCAATGCCATAAGAGTTTAAAAAAAGAAAAGTCATACTGAGGAACAAGGCATAAATTGTAATGTAAGAACAGTTAACAAGGAGGGAGATGCTATTTATGCTTATGTCGTTCATAAATATAACTAATTCCTTCCAAACATATTTCATTGTTACCATTTATTCTAGCACAGGGATTAAGCATGAGAAAGAACAGCAGCACAGAGAACAGGGAACAGAAGAGGGTGCAATTCCTGAACATCACAGGAATTCTAGAAACTAACCAAGAAGAAACTGACATAAAATTAGAAAGGTTACTCCAGTATGTTTTCTGGGTTTTTTCATTGTTATTACAGAAAACTTAGAAAACGCTCCAAAGAGGACTGATATGAGAGACATTTCTTGCATTAGAGGGAATAGAACACTGCCTTTTTTCCTGACAATCATCTTTCTGCCTTTAAGGACAGACTTCATTTTACTCCTCACAGTCACCTAAGTTGTCTTCTGGTTTTTTCTGATCTTTCTACTTAACAGACATTTTAAAAACACTATACACATACGCAGCAAATACTGTTTAGATGTATAAAATCAACATTTCCTACTTGGGATGCCTCAGAAGTGTTTTTCTGTGGACAAAGCTTGAGTATACACTGCAAAGCTATTCATTGCATAAGTCGTATTTACTTATATAATCCAAATAAGGCATAGTCTTTTTAACCTATTGTACAGGATAACTGTACTAGAACATGCTCCAGGGGCAAAGAAGACCTCTGTGTAGCTGACAACACTTCTACAATGCTCACTTTCATGACACAAATAGAGTCATTGTCATAGCAAAATCTTATCTGTCAGCCTTAAACGGAAGAAAAAAACCCCAAGAGACTTCTTTCACCATGTTTTGCACTGGGAAAAACCCACACCAGTTTTCTTTCTAAATTTGATGAGGTAAGAAGCATTTAAGATGGTAAAAAGGGGAAAAAAAAGAGCACTGTAACAATAATAATAATAATAGCTTTTAAAACAAAGCAATCACAGTTCTCCAAGGAATTTAACATATCAAAATCAACTTGCACATATTCTGCCTGAAAAAAAAACAGGGCAGCTGTTAACAACTACCACTCAAGTGAGGTTGCTGCAAACAAATGCCCCATGAGCAGACAGGCAAGCATTCTTGAGGCTTTATGCCCTGCCCCCTCCACTACCAGTCCTCAGTATTCAAACTGTTTCATTCTACCCCAAACCCGGGCTAACTGATCAGATTTGTCATTTGCTGTGTATCACTCACTTCCTCTTACAGACCCCTAATTCCCCTAATGTGAAGAAAGTCAGAGATGAAGGAAGTGAGATGGGGTAACCATGCTTCGTGCACAAATGGTCTCTGCACATTGTCCTTCCTCACTGCTGCTTTTATACTGCCAAAACTGATGTAAAAACTCCATCTGACTACTCACAGAAACACAAGCAAGGGCCTGAAAAAGGTTTTCTGTAACAGTGAGCTTTTATGTTCTACTTCAAAGGGAACATTTACAGAAGTTACCTGTTATCAGTACACTGAAATCATGGCTAAAATAAAGGATGTCATCAAATATATTAACTGGACTTTACATTTTGAAAATAATCTGTGCATACATTATAGTAGAAACAGGTCTGCTGAATAAAAACTAAGAGCAAAGTATAAGCCCTCCAGAAACAGGTAGTCTTGTAAAACTGTTAAAAACCAGAGATTTACGAACTTTCTATGGGGGATACAGTCTGCACTGTCAAGCCCCAGGCTAGAACTCCAGGCAGCAGCAACAGGTTTTTTCTGGCTACAAGGAACTTGTGGCCTACATCCCAAATGCCTACAGTCTGTCACTAAGTGCACTATTCTGTCTATAGTGGAAAGGATTAAAAATGAGAACTGTGATTTCTTCAGTTAAGGCTACTTGAATATGTACATTAAACACTGACTAGCTACAGAATGTTTCCAGTGCTCACAGAAAAATAGTCTAAGGCTACACCTGCTCCTCTCTGGCTTTATTGAAACTGATCTCACTCTTGCTCCCCTTCAAGAGATCCTGAGCTACATTACTGCTGAACACAGGCCAGAGAGTCTTCTTTGACATTATAGTAACAAGGAAAAGTGAAAAGTCCTCTCTGAAATCCCTCAGCAAAGATGCACAATGATTGGCACGCCCAGGTCTCATGATATTAAACTAGGTACAGGTAAGCATTGTACAATGCCCCTTGTTTTTCTCATCAGAATGCAAGATATCGGCCCCACTCCAAAAATACAGATTACAGGACATTAAAAACATCTGCCTGATATTAACCTGAGCATGATGCAAATGACATGGAATAAGAGGCAGAACTGTACAGAGTTTGGCTGGGAGAGAGATAATTTCCTTCACAGCAGTCCCTATAGCACTTGTTTTGGTATAGCACGGTCTCTGCTTTTGCTGAGAAGCACTTACACGGCACCACGGCCTCTGCTACCCCAGTGAGGGGTGCACAAGAGGTTGGGAGAGGACACAGCTGGGACAGCTGACCTGAAATACCAAAGAGATTCCATACTATATAATGTCATGCTCAGCAATCAAACTGAAGGACAGTTTTTTTCCAAAGTATTTGTTGCTCAGAGACCGGCTGGGCATCAGTCTCCTGGCGGTGCTTTTACATCACAACGTTCACTTGCTTTTTCTTTTATTATTAAACTCTTTCTATCTCAACCCTGAATTTTGGAGGGTTTTTTTCCCTTGCTTTTTGCCCTTCTGATCCTCTCCCCCATCCTACTATTTAAACATTCTGGTACAACTCAGTGACATAGCTCCAAAAGACAGAAATTACTTTTTGCACAGTAACCAAGAGAATACCACTGAATTCTATGTATGTAGAACTTAATTTCACTGAGTTATTTCCAATTAGAACAACAGAAGTAATTTTTCTGAAAAACAACTATTGATGTCAGGTGAAGGCAAAATGCACCAAGTTCACTGCCCAGAAAACTTGCACTCGCCAGAGAAAAATCCTGCTGGTATTTTTTATGTGAGGAAAACTGAGCATACTGCGAGAGCTTGTTATGACAGAAGGCAGCAAAATATAAAGTTAAAGCAGCAGCTATTTCTCTCTGCAGAACATTCATGTATGAAACTAGTAAGTGCCTTTAGTTTAGTTCAAGCCACTTTCAAATTCAGAGTACACAAGTTCACATGGAGTATGTCACTGTTACTTGAAGCAACTGCTCCATCTTATTTTAGTGGAAAATTATTAGAATAATTTTTTCCTGTTCATTAAATCCTGGGAATAGGCTACTAGAATCCAAAATAACCCTTCATTTTTATTTTTTTAATCCTAAACTCCCCCCAAAATAAACAGCCAAACTCTGAGCATTAATCTTTGTACTTCCATCAGCTCGACAGACACTTCACTCTAGCAAGCCATGGCAATACCATTTACAAGGACTAGAGACTAATACAGGCTTAAGTGCAGGGCACATTTCTGATGGTCAGGGTAGATAATATCCAAGTAACACAATAACTCTGACTCACAGAGGGCTGGACACCCTTCATAACGTGGGACTTGGCAAGAAGAGAGGAAGGAAACAAGGAAAAATGCCTCAAACATCATTATTTTCTACCCTCCAAATAATCAAGCCACTTCACCAAACATATGCCAACACTTGACAGGATCCAAGGGCATAGAAATGAACTTCAACTCAACTAAAATCAGGAACTTCTCTGAAAATCCGTCATCTTCCAAAATCAGAGAACACAGTACACAGCAATCAAGATCTAGGATCCTCATGCTGTTGCACTTTTTTGATACCCAAACTGATAGCACTATCTACATGTTTGACCTACACATTGCCAATTCCATTATCTTTAGCAGCAGAAGAAAAGCCCCCTCAAGATAGTTCATAATTAAATTCTGCCTCCTGAAATTCAGTTCTGCCTTTCACTATATAGTTACAAGTTACTTTTCTTTTTCTCCTCAATGGAAAAAACAAACAAACAAAAAAAGACATTAGAATACCATGCTTGGGACCTGCTGGAAGAAAGAGTGCTTGAAAGAGCAAAACCAAATAACTTTGATTCTGGCTTTTCCATGTTCCTTGGAATATAAAGAAATGCTCCAATTCAATTGAAGTAATTAGGGGGGTTTAATTCCTTAAAAAGATAATATATTCCCTTAAAAATGATAGACAAGAGACTCCTCTGGGTCTCATAATATTAAAACAAGTTCCTATTCTATCATTCCAGAGAAGTTGTTGGAGGGTTGTTAGAAAAGGGAGTTTATTGAACTGGCAGAACATCAACTCCTAAAAAAGTAGTAACCCTGATTCTCTGCATTCAACCTCCCTCTTCCAGGAAAGCAACATTCTATGAATTTTCACACTATTAGCTTGCAATCAGAAATGTTAAATCATGAATTGCATGTAACAATAAGGAGAAAGATTTGGGGGCTTTCCACTGCACAATAAGCTTATCTTAGGAAGGATGTTCTGGTCTGCAAGAATCATGGGCCCTGTATCTTATCACATCAATGTCTAGTTCTTATCCCTCCTGTCCAAAAGGCAAAACTCAGAATGTGCACAAGAGAAAGAGCTCTGCTGGGGTTTAGAGACCATTTAATTTCTGCCAAGTCCCTGATTCTCTAATTAGGTAACCCAAATAAAAACAGTCTCAAAAACACTAAAAATACACACCTCGTATTTCTTCTGTAAGTGCTACTGAAATAATGGTTATACACAGGTATCACAATGGTTGTTAAAAATGAAGTGCTCATGTAAATCCAGAACAGGAAACAAACTGACAGGAAACAAATAAAATCCCCAAACACATAAAGTGTCGTTAGAACAGATATAAAATACCTTTTAATCTTTAAATTAAGGGCATTCTGAATTAAAAGTGTCAAATCTACCCAAACTAATATCTCCAATTTAAAGTTTATAAATTACTGTCCTCAGCTCCCACAGTACTCCTCAACATCATACAATTTCAACCGTGAAACTCCACTGCCTATTTCATTTCCTAATTTTCCTACCTTTCCACAACATAATATACAATCAACTGAATACATTTTAACACTAAAGATTTCTTTCTCTCATCTTTGTCAAAACCCTTCTCTCCTGCAAATCACACAGGTTTGAGCCCAACACAAGAGGTACTTGTCTTCTTTTTTTAACCCTGCATTTTCAGAGAATGAATGCTCCTGAAATTAGTATGAGTAAGAAGATGAATTTGAAAGAACATTTAAGATGTTTTGAAAAAATACCAGTAAAAACATGTTTCAAATGCACCTGAGGTCCATTCCCTGCATAAGCGTATTTATTAGCAACTGTATATCTGTACAAACAAACTCAGATGCAACCTTCAGAATTAAAGGAGATGTTAATGCTAATTCTCAAATCAAGGTTTTTTTTTTTAATTTTAGTGGGCATAATAGAAAGCAAATAGCAAGGCCACAATTCCTTATCTGAGCATTGTTAAAAAGTGCAATAATCTGCCAACTTGAGAAAAAAATCGCCCTCTAAAAAATCCCCAAGAGCTTCTTCCCAAGCACCACACTGACAGCAGATGGCCAGCATCAAGCCTGCAATTAGCAGTCTGGCCTGACAGTTCCACAGATGACAATGATACTCTTTCCTTTTTCTGGATGTGTGCAGGGGGCAGCTTGAGAGATCCAGACAACTAGGTATCACAGGCAACAACCCCTTCCACTAAAAAAAATATATATACAATCAACTTCCAGGCTGGTCATATGATTCCTCCATTAATCTTCATTTCACCATTAGCTTTCTCTCCTATTTTAACACTGCATTTTCTGCTACTTGAAAGTTTTTCAAACAAGCTGGTGGGAAATGCATAACATTAAAGATGGAGTAGAACTGACCATTGTCAAGCATTGCTGAATACAAACCTCATGAACTATCTGTTGTTGCAACCTCTTTATTTTACTCTCCCTGCCAGCACAGTCTCCCCCCACCCAGCCCTGAATAGATTATCCTCTTGCCTACAAAGGAGAACAGAACATCTGATGAGGAGCTGCTGTTTCATTTCCTCTCCTTCATCCCACCCCTCAAATGGGGAAGCCCTCAAAACGGGGGAGGGGACAGCATGGTTTTAACTCAAATACTGTGTCTTAAAATACTACTGTGTAGCATTTGGCTGGGAGTGATGAAATCTATATATAAATACACACCATGAGAGTGCTTTATCCCCCCTACATCTCTTGGGGGAAAAAAACCAAAACAACTTGTGCATTAATAACCATTTACTATTTCAGCTTTACAACCAAGAAATTGAATATCTGAGCAAAACCTTTATTTTGCCAAAGCAACAACTGTTTACAAATGAAAGGAAGCAGAGAGCAAGTTATGAGCTGACAGATGCAACAGAAAGAGGGTGGGAAGGATTTTCTCACGTGCAAAAGGGGCCTGACAGACTTAACTGAAGCATTTGGGCCTCTCCTCAGGAATGCTCAGCCCTCCACAGAGACTTCTGTCTTACACTGATTCAGCATTCCTTCCCTCATTTCTAATTCTTCCTGGTTTTCCTCATTCCAGCTACCCCTTTTACAAAATTTATCAGGCATAAAAAATACTGGAGGAAAGTATATCACAGTTCTGCTGTCACTCACTATCTGTCTTGAAAATCTTATTGGGAAATAGGTCAATGCAAGAAGGAAACCTCAAGCCTTATTACAGCCTAGTTCTCTCTCATTCCAGCTTAAGTTGCATAAGGAAGGTGACTATGTTATGGGAATTGCCACTGTAGAGGTTGTAACCCTCTCTGATAAGATCACCTTTGACTAATCATGATTTAATCCAAACTAAGTTCTGACAATCTTTAGATACTGTTGATTCTTCTCAAAGATTGTTGACTATGTGCCAAACGCCATGCAATAAAATGCAAATTCCTTCTCACCAAAACTGGAGATGAGACAAAATGCTTTCGTCAGGGCATGATGAGCAAACTTTCTTTGCTGACACACACTGCAAACACCAGAAAGCATTGTCCTTTTATCAACTCCCTCAAAAGTCTCTGCTTTTTCCCACTTGTTTATCAAGTGCTGTAGTACAGGACATTACTCCTCTGTATAAATCTGGCACTTCTCACAACTGCAATTATCAAAACACGTAACACAAGCACCCCCTTTGTGGCAGAGATGCAAGTTAATGCACACAACTCATGTAGAACTAAATTAATCAACCCTCATCAAAACAATTATTTGGCTCCAGCAAGGAAACTGCACGCACTCAACAGCTTTGCAAAAGTATGGCTAGCTTGTGAAAAACATCTTTAAAACATTTTGGATTGTTTCTCTCTCAGAAACATACAAAACTTAGTGGTGTCAACTCACCTTCCACACTGTCAGAACAGGAGGTACCAATCCCAGTGTCCCCGCTGTCAGAAGCTATGCTGTGTCTTCTCACAGGATTGTTTTGGCTGCTTGATGAAATCGTTGAGGACTGCCACAGGGATTCAGTACCAGGTAACCATCCCACTGAGGAGTAATCTGAGCCTATAAAAAAGAAAGCCAGAAGTCTGTCATTAGAGATACAATACAAAAGCAGCAACAGAACACCTGTCAAGATGCAAACTGAATCCTATGTTTTGTAGATAAAACTTGAGCCAGACTCTGTATGTGTCTTGGAGGTTTTCTTCTTTTTGTTAATTAAAATCCTTCTTCTGGATAAAAGCTTCCCCAGAATTCCAACACATATTTTTAACTATTTAGAAACATGATCCTTAAACTTTTCTTGCATTCTTTAACAAGACACTTACCCTAGATCTGACTCACAATTCACAGCAGAATTTTGCATTGCAAGCCTTCAAATACAAAGCAATTAATTAATTTTAAGACCGAACCCAGCTGAAGATTTGGCCACTGAGATGCAGTCCTTTTCTACTGTGCATAAACCACATGACATAGGTGATAAAGCCAGCAATGAAATCATCAACACTGATATCTAAAGTAATTCCTTATGTAGCTACACACAAGCTGCCTTTGTGAGACATGTATCCATCTAGTGGTTTGATTCATTTTGGTTATTTTTTAATTTAAATAATTGTTAAAATATTACATTTTAAAACACTATTCAGAGCAGGAACCAGTTCCTCTGTTCAAGGAGTTTTTAAAGTAGGCCACATATTCTCACAGTCAACCTCAAGGGAAAATTTATCACGGAGTACAATCCCCGAAGACCATTACAATTTCCAATAGCCAGTATCTAAATCTGAGCATTGTTTAAAGGCAGAATACTGATCAGCACCATTCATACTCTGAAGCAGCACAGACACATAAAGAACCATGGAAGAAAGCACGGCTGCTCTTCATTTATATATAATCACATACACACACCCCCTCTAGCACTTAGCTCTGTACAGCACTTTCAGCAGGAAATGACTCATGACGAAGTATCAGCTCACATATAATGTCTCTTATGCTACATGACATTATTTTTAGATCATTTAAACACTTTCAGCAATGTCCATCTGAAGTCGTAACAGCAACTTGCCTCTGCAATGACATCTGCTATTTCCAGCTCTACTTGTTTTACAGTAAATTAAAAAGTTCAGAAAACAATGCAAAACTTAAATATGTGGGTACATATATAACCCCACCCCCACATACATGAATACATACATGGTTCCCATATATCAGCCAAATCACTAGACCTAGTAGCCAGAGTGGTAACAGCTACTTCCCAAGCCACTTGAAAATTGAAGAAAAGAGTAAATACTTAGTCACACAGTAAATTCCTTATGGCATGTGCTATTGAACTAACTAACATGACATCTAAAACAGTCTTTTTATGTAGGTAGGTTCTTGAAGGCCTTAAATATGCCTGTCCATCACATTTGCCTCAACTTCATTCTCCATTGAGATTACTACCACTTCTAGATTACTACCACTTCTTCCCTTTAGCACATTTGCCTGCCTTTTCCCCCCGTAATTCAAAATCACCCAATTCTCCTTCCCCTTATTCTACTTCAGCCGTACCTTGTGCAATGTATTTCCTTCTCTTCCTTAAATTTATTCCTCTCCAGAAGTCTCTCTAACTATTCCAGTGAGTATCTTTCAAGCCCAAGGGTGAGGGGGAAGACCAGAGGAGCCAGAATGCACGTGCCCGTGGCTCACCAGTCAAGGGGTCCCAGCCAAGATTCCAGTGGAAGACCCTCCAGGTGTCATTCTTCATATCACCCTCCCTGTCATCAACTAATGTACTCAAGTGTGACAGTTTTGCATATAGCTAGTGGGAAACTGGGACATTCCTTCCTCTCCTACCATCCACCACATTTTTCACTAATACTCTGGCTGCTTTGGGAACAATAATTTTACCACCCCTCCCTCTGAATAGGGCTACTTTCCACAAGAATTCCACTTCACCCCTCTCAAGCTGCATCTAGTTATTCCAGCAGGAGTAAAACTGACTTATGGAAGGCCAAGCTAATTAAATCAGAGAGAGTTCTGATTTAGGAGACATTTAAAATACATTTATAGAAAAGGAATTTGGACTGATTCACCCTTTATTATGCCATTTTCTACTATGCAACTCTCTGGTGACATTTCAGCTTTTATGGTGTTACACAGGTGTTAAAAGAAATGCAGCAGATAATTTACTATGGAGTAGTGGTGGCATTAACACAGCATTAAGGGTCAAACCCTTTAGATCTCTTGGTTATACAAATGCTCAGCATGGGAACTTACAACCATCCATACACAAACCCCAAAAGGGAGAGGTACTTTTCACTCTGGTGGAACTTTGAGGAATAAAAGCTAAAAATACCAATGAGAGTGACTTAAGAAAGGACCTTCAGGAGTCAGCCCCTCTAATCTTCAACTGAAAGCAAGATAATTAGTTCAGACTACTCAGGGCCTCAACCAGGAGAGCCCTGAACACCTCCAAGGACCCAGGTTCCACAATCATGCTGGTTCTTTAGGCATTTTACCACCTCCATTCCCAGAAAATTTTCCAAACATCTCAAGAGGCCCTCATGTTCTAAACATACTGTTGCAATATACTCCAAAAGATGCAAGAACCAGTGCAACTAGACTCAGTTAACAAACAAGGTTTACATACTAGAGGGGCCGACAGTCATTCCCATTGGGACCTCTGCAGGTACTGTAAGTAGAGAAAAGAACAGGCACCACAGAACACCCTGCTATAATCTATTCTCAGTTTTACACCTACACACTGACAGCCTGGGGATGCACCAAGCCCTAGCTGGGGTGCTAAAGCACAGCACAGGAGGTTCAGGAGGACATGCTGGCACATCACAGAATTAAAGCTTTCTGAAGTAACTTTACAGTCAAGGGCAGTTCAGCATCACTAAGTTAACTCATGAAGCCTGATCCTTGAGCTGGTAGGCCTGAAGAGGTGAAGTGCTGGTACACATCAATAGCTACACACAGAGCAGCATAAGGCCAGCAAAACTTTCCAAGCTTTGACTTAACACAGGCCAGCCAGATCCCATCTAGCTTTCCAGGGAAATACACAAGTCTGCCTGCACAGTGCTGGGCCCCAGAAGGGTCTCTTCACTCAGGCACTCTCCTCTCACACCCCCTGGGATGCACAGCTGGCTGTGCACAGCAGCAGGGGTGCATCCACAGTGCCTGCACCAGGACCATGCCTTTTCCTTACAGCCATCCTGTACACAGACTGTGGACATGGGCTGGGGTGGAAGAGTCTTTATTCACAGGATTTCTACTGTTGAGGAGAAGCCTCTACATTTAAAAGGGATATGTTCCAAGAAAGACGCTTGGTTTTATTTTTAGTAGGTAAACAGAACATGGGTTTTAACCTATTTTAGACATGTCAACAGAACATTATTGCACATGATCACTTCAAGAAATGCTTTCTCTTTGCCTCCCAACATTAAACATACTCCTTTTTTTTTCTAAAAAGGATAGCTAATGACTTAATCCAGGAGTCTACATTTTTTTATGTTTCATGTCACATCCACACAATTGTGCTACCTTGTAGACCTAAGGGAGATTCTATTTCATAGAAGGCATTACAAGCATACAAGTGTCTGCATGAGAAAGTGAGTTCAGCTTTGAAAAGCTGTATCATAAACCAAAGCCAAATACAAGCACCAAAATAGCAGATACAAACCCAAATATTAAGCCTGAACACTAAGTAACCCATAAAATAGGACCTTAGAGACCTCATTAGACCAAGACATTATTTAAAATTAATATAGTACTTCCTTTATTTGAAACTTACCTTCTGAGCCAAGTCCTGAGGAATTCCCAACTGCTATGCACCCCATTCTATGCTCCCCACCTCCTTTTTGGACAGCCTTCTGCAAATGCATGATATTTCGTACAGGAAACGGACCACACTAAAAGAACTAAGTGTAAAAGTGGAAGACACACAGGATTCCCCACACTGCTCAGCCAGCACACCTGCCTCACCCTGCCGCTTTCATCTCAAACCTGCCAGTCAAGAGCCAGCATCCATCTGCCCAAAACAGAGTGGTGTAAGAAAAGCAAGCAAAAATTTCTAATCAATATTTATGCTGCTGAATTGTGTATTAGCATCTGCCTATGATCATTCTTTACTGGGTTAGAAAAATCCACCTTTCATAGGATTCACTAGAAGATAAAAAAGTAGTGTCATCCTACTAGGCTGCAATTTCCAACAAGCATGACAAAATACACGTAAGATCACAAAAAATCTCAAAAGAAGCCTTGTTTATACAGTTGAATACCTCCTTAAATTTGGTCAGTTAAATATACCAACACAGTCCTCCATTTCCAGCCTAGGCATTTAAAACAGATCCCTTTACAACTAAGTATATAAAGGGCAGGAAGTAGATTATTTATTAAAAGGGAACAGTTGTTGAAATTTCACTCCACAAAAACATCCATCTTTTTCTGTGTGTTAAAGAAAACTGTCATCTATTACTGAGAAAGACTCTCAGTTAATTCTGGATCATTACCATGCCTAATTTCAGTGGCATGCACAGATCCCTTATGATGTACGTACACAAAATAATAACATTACTGTCTTTACATTTGGTTCCTAAAATACCTCTAACATGCTTCAATGTAAAGATTATTATTTTAAGTGACAGCTATGATACTGTTACTTTACCCAGACACTGAATGGAAAGCAACAGCAGAAGACTTAAAGGGGTTTCACAGCAGATACATCCTGAACTAAGAATACTGATTTTTCTATTCCACACTGTGACTGACATGGATTGTGACCAGAAGTGAATCACCCATGACAGCCAGTGCAGATAAATACAGTCAAAGGATTCTGAAGAAGCTCTCTCTACAGTACTATCAAAACTAGCTATGTGAAGCTCATTCTAGTCATCATGGATGTGACCAGGCTGTACAATCCTATTTCACGCCAGGATGGCACTGAAGTCTGCCTGAAGCCCTTTCAAGGAAAGAGAGTCAGCATTCAGCCCAAAGACACTGCCACAGTTAATTAGTTTACCCTCACCATCTGTACCTTTACTCAAAACACTGCTAATTATGCACAAAGATCACGTGAAAGTATTTTGAAAGAAGTCAACCCACCTTCAACCCAATTCTCCCACATCCACTCATATAATCCCTTGACATTGCTGAACTTATTCCAGTTGCATCTTCTACACACACCTCCCTTCTCAATAAGTCCTCAATAAGTTCCTTAAGGTGTCACAGCCTCTCTTTTGCTCTCTCTTCTGTCCCACAGGGCTGCATAAGCACACATCTTTTCAAAAAGGAAAAGTCTACAAACTAACACACAAATGGTCTCTCAATGATACAACTGCTGTATCATAGAAAAAAAACTTACTTTGGTTGGAAAATGTTTGTTCACTCATCATACTGCCAAGATCAAAGAAAATCTCACTCTGGGGTGTGCTTCATGCACAACAAGTCTTAACAAATAATATTCTACAATTTTTAACTGCTGAAAAGACAACACAGTGAGAAAAGGCAATGGACGCAGGGGAACCCAAAATGCTAAAAAGCCTTTCCAAAGAGCAGATGTCATACTTTAACACATTCATATAGGGCTTTAAAAAAAAGCTAAGAGTTAGCAATAGAATGTGTGGCAGCAGCCTCCTTCAGTCTAAGGTGAAGCAAATAATAAGGTGCAGTCATTCAATCTGATATCCTGGCATTCCAGACACAGGCAAAATAACCCCTTTAATTTGATAAATAACTACTTCATAAATTATTTCTAAAATAATGCTTAAAAAATGGCATTCCAACCCTAACCTCCTAGACATAAAATAGCATTCCAATCCTAACCTCCTAGACATAAAATGGCATTCCAACCCTAATCTCCTAGACATATACTCCCTAGGTGCATTTCATCTCCATGGTCCAGAACAAGTTCCAGATCTACAATACAGGCTTTTCTCTTCCAGGGTGAGCAGAACATTGAAAAGAGAGGTTTCTAATGCTCTCAGGGAAGGTGGTCAGATGACAGTTTTAGGATCCTTTTTTTACAAATACTCTGGACGTGATGGACGCTCACAGCTCTACCAGCTGGCCATGAACTAAGATACCAGAAGGTCCTAGTCCCTCCTCACACACGAATGCAGCTGAGAGTAGGTGGATGATGCAGTTCAATCAAAGTGTAATAAGAAGCAGGGTAAAGTGGGATGAAATGACAGCCTGAACTATTAAATTTTTACGTTTCAGTTTCTCAAAAGTACTTTACAGTGTCAGATAACTAAAGTATGATTCATCCTAAGGACTCATCATATCCTTTATTAGTGTGCTTTCTTGACAGAGCCTGCAAGCTATTTAACCAAGTTCTCATAGTTTTCCAGTTACAGATTAGAACAATTCTAAGGATGACGAAAGATAAAAATGTACAGATATAGAGAGAAGCAGAGAAAGAAAAATAGGAATGTGAGAGTTTAAACAGAAGAGTATTGAGACAGGCTTTTCTACTGACATTTTTACTTAGAGGCTGATAAGACTGCCTGGTATACGAAGACTTATGCCTGTCCTCTGTAATATTAATGTGCAAAAGAATTCACCTACTAGAGAGAGAGAAAAACATAGAAGAGTAAAGGAAAAAAATTAAAGTAGAAGAAAGAAACCTTAAGAAGAAAATACTCAAAAGACAATCCTCAAAGTACACATACACCTGACTGGCAGTATCAAAACTGCCTTTAAAAAAAAAAAACTATGTTCATATTTTAAGGAACATAAACCTCTGCTTCTGTTTCCTGAAAGCTAAATTTTAAGTAGATTGTGTCACCAAACCTCCAGCTTCTTTTGCCTCTCAAATTCCTTAATAAAGGTTAACAGTTTTGGTTTTTTCCCCCTGCAGAAGTGGCTAAATGTACAATCTCTCATCACAGATAATTACAACTATAAAACATTTGACTTCTATACAAAACAGTATTTCAAAGTGAACCTTCACAAGGTCTGATTTTTATGACTTTACAAATACGTACAGGACTGTACAACAAGCTACAAGGTATCCCATTCAGGAAAGTATGCAATTTAAAGGAACAATGGCAACTAAAAATAATAAATAAGTCAATTGGATGGATGAGCTTTTGAGAATACTGCCATGTCAGGTTAAAGACACAATCAGGTAGCTTGCTCACTATAACCCCCTACCAGAATCTACAGAAATAAGAGGTGAACAGCTCTGTCTTTCCATCAAAGAGTCCAGCTGGCCAGCTTATGCCGCTGGCTAAAATGGGTCTGAGCTGGGAACACTGTTCGACATCACAGCTAATTGGATCTACTGGTCAGCTGCTATGCAGAGGCTGCTCACCCTGCCCAGACACACGCTCATCCTGCTTCCCCAGCATAAGCCCTGCCACTCCAGAGCCTACAGAAAGTGGTTCAGGAACAAACTGTCCTCGCTTATGGAAAAGGTTATCTGCCAATTTGACTTTCTAAGCTTGTTCAGCAAGGGGTCAGACAAGAAGCAGTGCCACAGAGGGAGTAGGAACATACAGATCTGATGCCCAGCAGCAACCACGCTTATCCTACTGCCAAACTGCACATTGAGGCAGATTCTAAACTGGAGCAAGATAAGCATAAATCTCTGGCTGCCTTCACTGAGGAGAGCAAAATTCGTTCAGCTAGCAGAGAGCCGTGTTCAACTGTTAACTAAAAAGGTGGCAAAATTCTTAAACTGACACAAGTATGTAATATTGGGCTTTGCCTTCCCTAACTTCTACTCTAGAAAGTAAAACCAAACAGAAATTCTTAACACACTTTATAATTCATACACAAACAGGATTTAACTGTAGTTATTTAGCATCAAACCAATGATTAAATTCCAGCCTTGACAGGAAAGAAAGATTTGCTTTCATTTCATCACTGATAGGAGCAAGACCAAAAACTCAGTCAAACTGTTGATGGCACTCCTGTGAGTTTTTTGCTTCCAGATAGAACATTTGCATAAAACAGAACTTCAAAATACAAACTGCAGATGTTTCTTATTTCATGTTTGGCACACAGACTACAACTATTACCTCATGCCTGCTATGCTGGCTTGCCTCTTTGTTTTTGGACTCAATGCACTATTCACCCCATGGAAAGACAAAATTATATTCCTAGTTTCCATTCACCTCCACATAGCAACTACAGAGAGAAGGCTACCTTTTAAACTTGGAAAGTTTATCAACTGCAGTATGAAGAGGGGAGCACCAAGGAAAATAAACACATTAAGTTATGCTTAAAGTGAATATAAACTTTCAACAGCAAGCCCTCAGGACATGCAGTCAGTTCTTAGGGTCTGTTAAAAAAGCCGTGTGCTTGCAGTTGATCAGCTGAATCCTCATATCAAAAAAAAAAATGTAATGATCACAGGTTATTATCTGTTCCACCTCTTCTTACAGCTTAGCTTATTGGTATTCAAAACCAGGTAACTTGTTCTCCAAGCTGTTTGTCATGCTAACATTTTTCTTACAGAATTACCTTTGTCCTCTCTCTCTCTGTTTAAAGGCTTAATTCAATCTCCTCTGTGCGTGGGGAAAAGTGAAGTAATCCTAACTGCTAAAATGAGTCAAAAAATACTAAATGGTTTTAAGTAGCTCCCACACTTAGCAAAGTGGAACAAATAAGAGTCTAACAGTCTTACTTTAAAAAAGAAAAGTGCATCATTTCTCTACTCTTTGTAGTCAAATATCAGTTCTAAAGATATCCTTGACACTAAAATAAATGAAGAAGACAGACTCCCCAAAATAAAATTTCACTGAAACGTTTTTTTCTCAAGTATGAAAAATTAAGGAAAAAATCTTAGCACTGTTAAAGAGGTCTAACATGCATTATAAACACAACAGGACCTACTTTGATGTGCAAGTATCAGAAAATTGAGCCTCCAAGCTAAGGGTATAGTGCATGCTAACAGAAGTATGCAAGGAGTGACAGAACTATGCAAGGAAGTTCCCACATTGTTTCATTTCAGTGGAAAGGATGAAATTCTGTCTTTGTGTAAGACATGAGGAGGCAATTTTCCTTACAAACTTCCAGTGCCCATGTCACAGAGCATAACTTTTCCCCACATTTAGCTTTACAGCTTCCTCTCACACCTATTCAATATAAGGAAGGGCATACCCTGAAAATTGACAAGTAGTAGTAGAAAAAAAAAATCCTTCACACAACATGCCATCAACTCTATTCAGGATACTTTCAGGGAAAACCAGCACTTCTTGCGTTTGTCTTCACAACTACAATCACTTTCAATGTAAAGCTTTACATTACAATAAATCTACCAACCACACAAAAGCCTTTGTTCAATCAGTTTGGTAATTTAAGATGATGAAGAGAACAGAAAGGATTTAAGACTGCAACTGTTACTTTTGTTTTCAGTAAGTAGCAAAAATGATCAAGTTTGGAGACAATGGTATTTCCAATGTCTTCTTGTGCTTTTGTTTAGGTCACTACACTTCGTACTTTGTTTTCTTATTTCCCGCAGAACCACCAGGTCTTTGATCAGTGTTAGACACTTTATAAAGCACTAATTCTCAACTGTAAGAATGCCCCCAGAGGCACTGAGAATTGCCAAAAGGTCTAAATGCTGAAGGCAGGCATGTGGGAGAGAAGACACCATCTTATAAGAAAGACAGGCATGGAAAAAAAAATTGTTTTGAAACATTCAAAAAAGTTGCAGCTTTCCACACCATCTGGAAACTATGTTACAAAAGGAGTAAAACAAACATTAAAAACATAAGGATACCTTATAAGGAATCTCAGATCTGACTCCAGGATCATTCAAGAATGTTTCTCATCTGAATACCACACCACGTCTCTAACATATCAGGAAGTTGAAAGCATCTTTCTCTTTTTTAATTGCATTTGCTAAGCCTACTTCAGGTATTTTACAAAACAAAGAGGCAGTTAAGACCTTTACTTGACACTGCTTGCACTGCCCTTCCTCAGCAAGACTGAGAGTCTCCTACCACCTCTTCAGTCATTATGCATTATTCTGGACTTGCTTAAACCTGTGAGTCCACTAATTGGTGGAAGTTACACTGTCCAATGAAATTAAGGTCACTTTTTCCTGATCTTCACTTAACCTTCCTTGACCTTCCTGGTAAATCTGGGGATTAACTGTATACTTCCTGATGTCATCTGCAGCAGCAAACCAAGACTCTGCTGGGAGATTTCCAGCGTCCACCAGCTGACCGAAGAGCCAGTCTATTTGACTGTAAATATCCCACACCTGCCAGACATCAGGATAGATGCTTCCTGCAGTGAAATGGACAGATTCCTGTCAGATGCCTGACACCAGGGTCAGGCAACTGTAAATCCTTCATTCAGTATTTAACTTCAGTATTTTCCTGGTCCAGCTTCCCCAGTCAGTTTGCTGTAAGATTGAGCAAGTGCTAGGCACATGGGAGGCATATAAGTGAAGGTACACAGAAAGGTGGGAGCAACTACCCGCTAGATTATTTTAGCTGCAAAATGAAATCATGCCCTGCAAACCACCTGCATGCACATCCCTTCAGGCAAAAAAATATTCCCATATGTTCCCACATTTCAGAGACTATCACACCTTTAAAAAAAAAATAATAATAAAAAATTCTCAAAACTCAGCCTCTTTTCGTTGTGTTACTGACTCCTTTTACAGATGGGCCTTTTGAATCTCAAAAAAAAGCAGAGATCCCTTGGGAATGAGGAACAGAAAGATGCAGTGTCATTTACAGCACGGCTGCAGAGAAATAGGTCATTTGAGCGTGGCTGTGCAATCAATAGGATGTTCGCACTCAGGCAACCGAGCCAGATGCTGTGGAGCGCAGTGCCCAGGGAAAGCTAGCATCCTCAGGGGCAATTCCACAGGGGTCAGCAGTTTCTGGGAATATGAGGGATGATGTGTCAGGACTAACACACTTGTGAGCATATTTATATGAATTATTCCCTGCTGCAAGTTCTCCTCCTCTTCTTCAGCCACCCACCTCTAAGCCTCTGCAGCTGATCTGCAGCATCCCTCAAGGCCTCATTTAGTGCCTTCTCATCTTGCCCAAGACATGAAACTTCATGTAGGAGCCTAAGGCAGAAGCCAGAACTTATTATACTTCAGTACACCTTCCCTCAGTGTTTGCAGGAATAAACTTCAGGACACTATATTTAGTATTATTCCAGAAAAAAAAAAAATCAAAACATAATGGCTTCCTCCCGAAGAAGTTTTATGGAGTGCAGCTGCCCAGATGCCGGCAGGGGCTGCAGGGAGACCTCCGTGAGGAGTGTCCGGGGCTGCCAGGCCATGGCCACAGCCGGCTCCAGACAGCTCCAAGGCAGCCACAGCAGGGTTCAGCTGAGCCCCGCTGCCATGCCGGCAGTGCCTCAGGGAAAGCATTTGCTCAGAAAGAGCAAAACACTCCCCACGAGCAATGAGTGAGGGAGAACAAGAGTGTGAGAAACAGCCCTGTGAACCCAGAGAGAAGAGCAGGAGCAGAGGAGGAGCAGGAGTTCTGAGCAGAGGTGCCCTGTAGGGCCCTGGAGAGACCAGGCTGGAGCAGGGCAACAGCACAGGGAAGGAGTGTGAAGAGGAGTCTACATGGACTGACACCACAGCCAAGCCCGTTCTGCCTGTGACAGCGGCTGGCAAGCGATCTGTCTTCATCTCAACACGAGCTTTTCCATCCTGCTTTCTCTCCTGTCCCACTGAGGATTGGGAGCAGCAGGCAGCTGAGTAGTGTGTAAAGGCTAACCCGTGGCAAAAGCCAGTAAGAAAGCCACTTTTTGAATCACAATGAATATGTCTGAATGTGTTTTAAAGCTAATCACAACCACAACGAGACTGTTCCATTGTCCCTGTACAATTCTAAGACACATTTGGCCACCCAAGAGATTACTGACAACTACAACTAAGTCAGCACATTTTCAGCCAAAGAACCACCAGCACAGGAAATAACAATTAGTTTAACTGTCTAACTACTAACTAAACCACAGGCAAGTTGTATGTTAAAAACAAACATCCAAAGAGTACAGGAGACAGAGCAGTTGATATTGAACAAGAATAGTACTATTTCTCTTCTTAATTAACGTGCCTACAACAAACAAGCTTTGCTTTCAACAACAGTAGATGATCACCTCTGGCTACAACCTCAAGTCATGCAATTTAGGAGGCTTTCAGCTATTCTTACCACCATGCACCGTATTTTGAAATACATGGGTTCTTTAACAAGTGTTAAGTGCCTGGCTAAAATCTTAGAGTAAATAATTTTGCACTGTAGGAATCAATATTTGATTGACATAAATTCTAGACTTTATTTGGAGAATCTACAGGTGCTATTTTCCTACTAGCACTTCCTTCATCACCTCTCCCTAAGGCAGACAGAATGGCTCAGGTTGGTTTTTACTACATATTTATTCTGTAAAACTCCTTAAAACAAATACATTATTCTCAAAAATATTAAAGTAATAACCACTTCCTTTAATTAAAAATTTAAAAGCAAAGAATTACTGCAATCACAAGTCTATATTCAGTCAGTTGAAGTGTAACACACAGGAGATCAGAATACCTGCTAACCTCCAAATCCAACACTCTAATACACCCTTACATCTATCATTCTTCTCTCACCAAGCAGTTAAGACATAAGTGCTCTGCACACATTGAAAGAGTGGATACTATATTCATAAAAGTAAGTTGCCTGGAGGGAGGAAAAAAAAAAAAAGGTGTTGTTTTTGAAGGGAAGTAAGTAGCGCCTGTTCACCATCACTCAAACACAAAATGTCATCTGACCCCATAGTGATCTGTGAAAGACAGCAGAGGCCATTCTAGCAGCCCATCTTGCAGCTGCAACATTACATTTTTAAGTTTGGGTGAACAACCTTTATAATGTGCCACATACAAACACTTTTATACACTTATAACAGGTAAGCAATTTGAAATCTACACTTGGACCATTTTTTGCCTTGCCTAGCCTGTAAAGATAAATCTGCCTTTTCAAGATACTCCCAAAGCTGTACCATCCCTGGCTGCACATCTCCAATAGCAGAGCAAGAAAACTTGTCGCAGAAACAAAACCACTGGACTTCTGTCTCCTCCTCTACCTCAAAGGATGAAAACGAGTGTCATCAGCCCCATCTTCCCCATCCTGGCTGAGTTAGGCAGCTGCCTGTACAGGCCACGTGTACCCCAAGAAGGCAGTGCCCCACTGGCCTTACAATGTGTTGGGACCTTATTGCTGCTGACATCATTAAATAATCTTTCAGACCCACTTGTGTCACGCAGCCAGTGAGGCTCAAGTATAAGGAACGCAGGGCAAATCACACTGCCAAGGCTCCAGGATCAGAGGAGTGCAGGCTACTATTTTTAAAGAGTGTCAATAAAATCCTTTTGATGTCCCATATTACCAATAGGCAATAATGGACAGTGGAAAGAAGCTTGACTAGAGGTGGCACAGTTTACTAAAAGTAACAAATACATGTTACTTCATTTCAAAGAGTGCTTGTTTCACTTTCCACAGGCATCTGTTGGACACACATGGCCTAACCACATCCAGATGAGCACTTTCATAGTCTTAAAAGAGTTATTAACCAAGTGTGCATTTCAAAGGCTGGTCTAGATAAATAAGCAAAGGGATTAAAATGCTGTATGCCCTTCACTGCAGTTAAATCTCTACAGCACGTGAGTAACTGCTGTCTTTATAAAGGTACAAACCATGCTGCAAGGGTTTCATAAACAGTCATGTGTACAAGAAGACTGAAAGACTTAAGTCAATCATATACGTTTCAAAACCAGTAATTTTTCAGGACAAGCACTGAGACTGTAAGGAGCTGAAATTATTTTGCATGAGCAGCAAACTCATTAAATTCACTGACTATACAAGAAGGACATATCTAAAAAGAAAATCTCAGGGGATGCAAACAAGACAGCAATTTTTTTTTTTCAGAGAAGGCACTCCTATTGAACCAAAAAACAAGTACCATTTGGAAATGAGAAGACAGAATAAAACTGAAGGTCACAAATTAAATATGCTCCAGAAGTGTCCTTGCCTGTTACATTTTAAGATAGCCAGAATTAATTTGCATCTATTACTAAAAAACTGGTAATTCCCACGTAAATAGAATACCTCAGTAAGCACCTAGCTTTGTAAAGGAACTGTATGATTTTCAATGGTTTCCAAAAGTAAGACTTTTAAATATCCGTACCCATAGATAACTGAAGTACAACTAGCAAAATAGAAGGTTTTTCAGTACAAAAATATGGTTTACCAAGAATTACCAAGTCACTAACTATTATACTCCCACACCAATAGGAACCTACATCAAGTAGCTGCCACTGAAATATTAAACATCTCTTGACAGAAGAAAGGTTCCTTCTGGTTAAAAAGTAAGTGCCTAAATTTCTTCTTTCTAGTAGGACACTACTGTTCTGCTACAAAATACTTTTCCCACGAACAGCTTCCTTACAAAAAAAAAAGAAACATCTAACATGTTTTTTACATGTTAACAATAGCACAGGATCTTAGTAGCTGTCATTCCTTCAATAAAAATACGTGCATGTAGCTAATTAACTTCCACATCTTCAGAGAGAACAGGTCCTCAACTGTTTCCCAGTAGGACAGATGAAGGAGGGCACTCCTCTGTTGGAAATTATAATGCACACATCATCCCTCAAGGTTAAACCTCTACCTACTTGCCTTCTAATTAACCACCACTTTCTATTAGTTTATCTTATCTCAAGTTAGATCTTTTTTCTACCAGTTCTGCTACCTTACACTTCTACTGCTTACAGAGAAACATACATTTAAATAATCAGAGTTAATAGAAGTTCAAAAGAAAAAAGGAATGGGAGAGGAACTAGAAGCAATACACAAAATTTGTCCTCAAGTCTTACAGACAATTCTGAAAAATGCAGAAAGCAAAATATTAATCCAATAATTCACTGGGATTGCTGATAAACGCAACACAGTATTAAAACACTTTATTTGACCCTGAACAAAAGGGAAAACAATGTATCAAATGTCACAATCGAAAGTTTTCTGAAACAAGTGAAAAATGAACACCCCAAACCTTTGTAATGGTCTGAAGTTAGTATCAGAGTACATGGTGATATAACCTTTTAATATTCCTGTCCCAAAGACAAATAATCAAGAACTGAAACACCCTAAATTCCTGCAGTTTCCATCAAATTAACTGAAATCTCCACACCTATTGTTCAGAATACCCACTATCTTTGCAAGCTGTAGTACAAAGATAATGTAACTCCATTCTTTTGCAGGAAGCACTAAATAATTTTTTTAAATGCTTCAACAAGGCAAACGTGTTATACATAGAAATTCAGAACTTAATCACAGTACAGAAAAAAAAGAACAATGCCTTCTTTTACCTTATAGGGATGAACATTAGCTTACTTGTAGAGATTCAGGCAGCTGCTAAGAATGTCTTAGCAGCTCTTGTATTTGCAAAAAAAACCCCTGTCAGTCTTAAGCAAAACAATCTCGCCATTTACATATGTCAGCTAACTGTATACACATTATGCAGTCATCTTTTGCGAACCCAAAATTAAAACATAAATCCAAATTTCTAAAGGAGAGAAATTACTCCAACAGCACTACTTTGCACTTGCAATGGTAGAGCCAAACCACAGACCTCCACTTGTGATCAATTGCTTCAATAAATCAAAACATGACAAAATATTTGCAGAAGCCCTGCCAGAGTAAGACAGGTGATACAGTCGGTAGTATTTTCAAATCCTGAAAAAGGCATCCTAAAGAGCCAGCACCTTGCCTTACCTGGCCAAAAGCAATGCTCACACGGTTCTGCAGCCAATTCACCGGTTTTGCTCTGCCAGTTTGACAGCAGTGACGGGGGAAGTCAGCCCATCGCTTGCACAGAGGTGTTTCCCCCGGAACAACCTAACTCCAAGCATTAACATTTCTACGCATCCCTGCCAGCTCGCAGGAACTAGGCTCTAATTAATCCATAGACAAAAAAAGTGGTGAAGAAAAAAAAAAAGAAAAAAAAAAAAAAAAAAGGACTCGACCCATTTGTTCCGGTATAAATTTAAACCGAAAAAGCACCAAGAGCAGCACGCTTCCAGACTCTGCTTAAGGGTATATTAACATAAATCGGGGATGGAAGAGAAAGCCCAAAACACGGAAACGGATTATGTAGGTTAAGCTCAGCTTTTGTCATCCGCTGTAAGGTCCAGCTAAGGAAACGCTGAGCCCCCGGCTGGGGCCGATTCGGCGCCAGCGGCACCAGGCCGGCCCCCGCGCCCCCTCCGGGCGCCACGTCCCCCTCCGGGCGCCGGGCGTGGGGCAGGGGCCGCGCCGCTTCCCGCGCGCGGTGGGGACGGAGCCGCTTCCTCCGGAGTCCCCGCGGGGACCCGGGAGGGAGCGGTGCTGGGCAGGGGGAGGGGAAG